>JAVSBV010139568.1:2084-16441 GCA_033117975.1 Parotocinclus spilosoma | reverse complement strand
TATATATATACACACATACATACATACATACATACACACAAAAGTCAATGCCAGTTTAGTGTAATCAATTAACCTAACGCACATGGACTGGGGGAGGAAACCGGAATACCCGAAGTAAACCCATGCAGACATGGAAAGGACATGCAGACCCCACAGGAAGAACCCAAGCTGCTCCACCTGGGATTGAACCCAGGACCTTCTTGCTGTGAGGCAGCAGTGCTACCCACCGAGCCACCGTGCTGCTACTCCAAGCAACAGTGGCAGCTTGGCAGTCCTTGAACCCTCAACCTTCTGATCAATAATCTAGTTCTTTAACATTGTTCTGCCACCACTGTCCACTATATCAGTCTTTTGGTGGAGATTCTGTAATATTGTGGGGCTTTATTGTTTCTTCCCTTAACACGGGGGAGTTTAGGATTAGCCAAATACCCTTTCCCATCACTTTACTGCACATTTAAAGAAAAAAACTTACAGAAGATTGCAGGCTTTGGTTGCATTAGGAATATTTTTACACTGATTACTTTTGCTCTGCTGTTAAACCATATATACTTTGTCATTTATGATTGACTAATGTGTTACGACTTGACTGGCACACACCGTTTTTTGCTTGACTGGGAAATCCTACTCAGAATTCCATTCTACTCATGTTTATCATGTCATGACTTGCAGAGTCTGACTCTCCGACTAATTATGGGGCCACAGAAGGTGAGGAGTTGATTAATAATGGCCAATATCTGAGTGTGACTTGTTTCAACAAGTATATGTTGGATACACTACTATTCTATAAGTATGTTTAACAAAAATAGGGTAAGGAAAGCACAGTGTGTCTCTACTCTGGTCCTTAATCCAAACAGAAGGTGAAACAGAAGGCGACAGATAAGAGAGAGGTTGTTGACAGATGTCAGATTGTGATATGCCAAACAAGAAGAGGCAGTTTACTATTTGAGTTAAAGATGAAAAAACACAAAAGCGTTATAGAGGGGAAGCAATTATGTGTGATTTGATATCACCCCTTCAGTAAGTCTCCAAAATAGTGTTCAAAAACAAGGTGCAGTTTTAATCAAATTGTCTGGGAATATGTTTCTCAAGCATTCTTTTGTTTTGCTTTATAGCGCCATCAAAACCGCACAGTCCTGGACCAGACTTACCACGTCAAGCTGTTACCTGTACATTCTTCCCCAGAATACAGGCTGTACTCAGCACTTATCTGCTGTGATAAGAATGATTTTGTTACTTTTAAATCATTTTAAACTCGAAAACAAGCGCACAGATAAGACCATCTAAAAGACCTCTTTGATCTACTGTAATGCACTTCGTTTTCAGTTAAAGAATAGTTCGGGCGGAGGGGGGCTGGGGGTCACACAAAAGCCGCTGTAGTTCATGACAAATACTTAAACTCAAGTCGACACAACAGCTTTGACCAAAACACAAATCTGTGCACATCTCTCCTCGTTCGTCCACCTTCTCTGTGTGTGGTCCAATTATACTCCAGCTCTACAAAAAGCCACTTTTAAAAGCTTTCTGACTTCAAAGCGTAAACATTTGAGTGGAAAATGGGCATTCGGCTCATACTCACTAATTAAGGCTGTGCTAATATTTCTACAAGAGCTTACCATTGTTACTCAGCAGTTGCACTTTGTGAATCATAATGGCATTCCCATTTTCTTCCATTATACTCTTAGAGCTGTTCAAAAAAATCCATAATCTCCTCACACACCATGTGTCTACAGGGGAACATGACAAACTTTTAAAGACAGACCAGTGATTTCAGAATGTAAGCAAACCAACTGGTCCGTCCTTACATTTCCCCAACGAGGATTTCCTCACTGGTGTGACATTTGGCCCGTAGCAGTGAAACTGTGCTGCCCATTTTAAGCCCACTGAGGATTCTCCCCATTAACTGGCCCAATATGAGCAGGC
Source organism: Parotocinclus spilosoma (assembly GCA_033117975.1). NCBI lineage: Eukaryota > Metazoa > Chordata > Actinopteri > Siluriformes > Loricariidae > Parotocinclus > Parotocinclus spilosoma. The sequence continues at coordinate 14,521 of JAVSBV010139568.1, read as the reverse complement.
CAAAATGACTGATTCACTGAATCACTGACAGGTGAAGTGAGTAAAACTGACATTGTTATTCTCTGGGTAATGTTCTGATGAGAAACCTTGGGTTTTAGTATTCATATGGTCATCGCTTTAAAACATACCACCTTCCTAAACATCCATGGATGCTCCATCTCACTGCTTACAGGACTTGAGGGGTAGGTAAGAAAATGCCTGCCCTGTTCTATTACAGCAAAATAAATATAATGAAAGCCATCAAAAAAACTATAAAGAAAGTATGTGGCATGCGAGAATACAGATAAACCTTCCATTGTTGAATGAGTGAATATCCAAACTGACATCATGTTATTGACATCAAGGGCCGTCAGCAGGCGCAGATGCGATTGAGAGCCGTTTGAATATTTAACAGGTTCTTCCGTTCATTCCAGAGCTTTCCATCAAGTGATAATGAGGCTCACTTAGATCTCATACACAGACGGCACCAAAACATGACTCAAACAGGCTGCATCCAGAATGAATTATTATATACACTGCTCCCAAAAAAGGCTTGTGCGATCCCCATTGACCCAAGCTGGGCAGAACATGGAAAAGGGGAAACTTTATACATCATATTTACACATCATATAACCACACCAATGAGCCAGAATGTCATGGTCTCCTGCTCTGCAACAATGCTTAAATACTTGTGTCAACTTGATAACAGTCACACCTAGGTCTTGGGTTTCCCAGCAGAACACTGACCAGAGCATTACACAGCATCCTGGTACCACCATTTCAACAAATATACAGCACCTGTACTCAACTTTGATCTAAAACAAAACAGAACCCATCAGGTTCTGATCACCTATCATTTCTCCAAGATCCAGTCCCTACACAATCCCATAATCAACCCACCAGTGACTGTAATCACAACAGTAATAGTACAATTGATGATTTGATGAATTTAAATTCGTGGAAAAACCATTGTGGTCCTTTTACTAGTAACAGAACGGAGACAAGTTTAAGGAAAAACGAAGTCTTATTTGCTTTACACACTTTCAACACAAGACATTTGCACATCTCGTTGTTTTTATTACCTTTCTCCTCGCTTCGCTGACATCTGATACCTTCCCTGCGAATACAAATTCCATTCGAGCGGTGGTGTGTTTGTAACAAGAAGCATTGCACATGAAGCCTGATTAAAAGTGCATGTTCAGCTACAGCTTTGCATTTATAAGGAAGAAGTTCACCACAGATTAAAAAAAAAACAACTGAAGGAAGCTAATGTGTTAGCTTAAACAAACTCCACCGGTTGGAGACACGGATTTTCAAATTACAAGAGAATGTCAAGATCATTACAAACACTGAGCTAGTTTATCTGTCGCACGATCTGTTAGCTATAAACTAATGTTACTTTTATTGGTGATTTTTGTGATGTATGTGTATTTTTAGCATTTTAGTATCAAGTTACTATGATATGGAAGATGTTAAAACTGTAATCATATGTCATGTTTTCAACGCATTTGAGTAATGTGTTGTGTTGTGTTGTGTTTGTATGCTAGTCAACCCAGGAATAAATGGACTGTGGAATTTGACAGTGGAACCATGAGGTGGCCAAATTGCCATCAAAATCCATGGTTGAACTGTGAAACAATTTATGGTCAGTTCATAATCAACCAAGTTCACAATTTTACTATAAAATTTGACAGTGACTTTATGGTCAAACTGTGAAAGTTCACAATAAAACTGTCAAGCATTTTTACTATGAAATTGCACAGTACATTTTTACTGGGAACCAGCTTTACCAGCAAGACCATGCAAGTTCACCAGCTAAACAAGCACCAGGCCATCAGTAACCGACATAAATAAACTTGGTTACAACCAACATGAACCTGCATAGTCCTGCTAATTGATCAGCCTTTAACACACAACATATGCTTGACTTTATCACGTTCTTGGACATTTAAACATGTCCAAGAAAAAAAGTTTCATTTTCAAGTCCAAAAGTCTGGGCACTCCAATAAAGATGACATTTGCCTGATTAATTAAATGAAAGACACTTACCACAGCTCCATGTCTCCACAACTTTCAAAAATACATTTCTAAACATTATGGCATATTGATCAATTCACAAGTCAGCAAGAGTGGGATTTCAGAATAAGAGTCTTGAACCATACAGTGCATTACCAAGTACTATTCTGACAGAAGATTCAGCAGCATGTGTGTAGCAGGCTAACTAGCTGCTAGTAAACTCAATTGTATTTGCCACAAGTGTTTTTCTAGACTAATACAGCTTTATATCTTATAAAAAGAGCTGCCAAAAATGTTACATTATTGTTCTCTGGAGAGGTTTTCTTTTCATGTACAAAATCAACAGTTACTTTAACCATGGGTGCTTAACATATTTTTCAGACTGATTTGTTTCCCCTGACAGCCAATATACCCGCTAACTCGACTGAGGCACACAAAGCAAAAATAAATACATAAGGTAAATAGAAAAAAAAATAAATAGAATTCGTTAATAGAGGTGACATTTCGAGTTGTTTAATCGTTGTTATAGTCTTGTGTAGTCTGTTCACTTGTGTGACTGTGTAATGACTTTATTAATACTAATTATGAATATTACCTTAAGTTAAATATGAACAAGCGTAATACTTGATTGCTTACAATAGAGATGTGGGTTATTTAAACGTCAAGCCGAAATGAGCAGGTGTTCCACGCCATTGTTATGCTCTTGTGTTGCTTGGTAATTGTGCTCAGACGGGCTCCACCGTTCCTGCTAACACTGATTAAGTGGTTCCATTAGGTCAAGCGTGGTGCTGCCTTTATAAGGAACATAATGCTGGAGCTGACAGGTGTCGACGCTTAAGAACACTGGAATATTTTGGGCCAGCCGACAGCTAAGATTTAGCATATAATCCTCAATCTGGAGATGCCCACTTTGCACCATCTGCTCCTTATAAACAAGTCTTCCAAATCCCCTGGTTTTGGGCTCAACAGGACTTTCTGCTGACCCTCTATTTCCAATCCCATTCCCTTATCTAGGGGCATCGGGCCGACCCACTCGCTTTGTTTCTCTCTGGGTCTCACATTAAATGAGAAGGTCCTTATATGGCCATGGAGAAAACTGGAACTTCAGATTGAATTAGTGACCTACTCAGTGACTGGGCTCCTTGTTAATTCCAGCCACTGATGCATTTCAGCCTGTCTGGTGTGTCAGTGTGTGTATGTGCACGTCTGGGTGTGTGTCTGCGTCGCTGCCGATTCTCCTAAGGATTGGCCTGATTGCTTTGAGATGAACATCGGCAATGGGCCATCAGTTCTCTCCCACGGCCAATTGTGGCTACATTACACAACGCGGGCGCGAATAATGTAAATAAATGAATGGAAGTAGAATTTCCATGCACAGCGCCATCCTCAAGTAACCACTTCTGCTCCGTTTTGTACAGGATGGGCTGCTCCTAACACTAGCAAACATGGACGCAAAAGCTGGACTGTAATCCTGTTAATTCCTTCATGAGGTAAATGCACTTTGCAGCAGGAAAGGGCGGAACAGGATGTGTTATGGGGTAACAGGCACACGAGTAAAAGAAGCTGGGAGCTCCTTTTATAGAAAGATGCAATTTGAATGACTTTGTCACTTTACCGGAGGTGCTTACTGACGTGATAACCACATTTAACCATGTGATAACCACTTCAGGAACAAACTGTACTGGTGACGATGATGGAAATACTACTCTCAGAGATAGAATGGACTTTTGCTTTGCGACATCTGCCCATGTTCATTCTAGTCACACAAAGTGCACCATGTTCGTGTACCAGGTGATCAATTTTATAGTCCAGTGGTTCCCAGTCTTTTTTGCCCCATCCCTTTTTTTGAAAATCAAAATGTTTTTGAGCCACAACCCCCATCACTCCTAGGTTCATGAAACATTCAGCGTATGATAGATTCCTCAGAACATCATCTTCCATCATAACATGGGGATGGGGGCACCTGTACTTTTATTCAATTTTGATAAACCCGAGCCTCTAGTTAATCTTCATAAAAATCGTTATGATCTTCTACAGTTGCAGTCCTTTTGCTTTAATGGTTTCGGGTAGTGAAGCCTTACTTTTTCTAAAATGTTCCTCACAGACTTGCCCGACCACAACTTCCATGCATTGCACAGATCCAACAAAGCTCTCTGAATAAATTAGGAGGACGCAGTGAGGCATACCGCTTTAGGCCGATCAGCCTTAAGGTGAATATTTACTGTATGCATTCTGTACTCAACCATAAACGCAGATGTACTCTGTGGCTCAGATCAGTGACCACATGCAAATCAATCAGAATAAGAAAAGAATTGCCTGGATGTAGAAGAAGGATAATGTGAGCTTATTGCTTCAATCTCGACAACAGATGTACATTCATTTAACCTTTAACAACCACTACTGCTGGATTAATATTATTATTTTTATATTTATTTTTATATTATTATTATATATTGATATAAAAAAAAATTAGTATGACTGTGTTCAGTATTGGGTCCATTGCTACAGTACGTGTCAGGATTCAGAAAGAGGCGACAGAAACACAAGGCCTGTTCCACTAGAGCAAGCTTCGGATTGTTACCTGACTGAATAGAACAGAAGGTCAGGAGGTAATCTGGTCGAAAAATATGAGCTGTAATGGGAATATTAAATGTCACCTACGCTTGTGGAGGAGATCACACAGTTTCATATCCAGTGAAATGAAATTCTTTAGACCACCACCGTGTCGAGTCAGGTTCAAGCACTCTGTCCAGAGTGTACTCCCATCTGTGCTCAGTGAGAATCGGGATAGATTCCAAAACCCCCTATGACCCGGATCGAGAGATCACAAGGGACAGTGATAACCTAGTGGCTACGGTACTGCTTCAGGGTTCAAATCCAGGTTCCTTGAACAAGGCACACAATTGCTTGGATTGCAAAATTGTATCAGTTGGAAGTCACTTTGGGTAAGGTCATCTGCTTAATAATCGTCAGCTTTGTATCTCAAATCACAGCGCTAGTGAGCAAACCAATGGTGAAGGTGAACAGGAAAAATGTGATATGGAAGAAGATTCAAAACGGTTCTATTTTACTTGAGTGGTCTAATTGTGAGCAGGCTCCTGTAAGGGCACATGAGGCATTTCCACTGTATTTTGTAACCAATCCTTACCCTCGATACCCCCCAAAAAACTTTACACTTTATGCTTTACACTACTTTTCACGAAGACCATTAAATATCAGACATGAATTTTATCATTAGGGGAACATATGGGAACCCCAACATATTACCACTCTCACCATAAATATTCAGATGATATGAACACACAAGGTGCATGTTACAAAGTACATCATTACCCCATACATCATTGTGTAGGCTTGTAACCACACTTACAAACCTTAACACTTGGAAAAACAGCTCGGTTATTATGACAGAAAAAACATGATGTAGTAGATGACATGTCCAACTGTCTGTCTCTCTGCCAGGTCCCACTGGATGGCCCATCTTCCCCAGTAGGCCAACCAGCCACTCATAAACCTTAGATTGCCAGGCCTTATGAGTCAGCTGTCTGATCTAAAGCACTTTGCATGTGGACTAAGCAGTGTTGGGTGATCTGGCTGATAATTAATCAGCAAATTAAAGGCAGGTCATACACTAACTAAAGACAGTTAAAGCAAAATATCGGTGGCATTAGTATCCCAGTGGTTAAGGCTTTGGACTACTTTTTCAAGGTTGGAGGTCCAACCAAGTCCTTAACCTTCAACTGCTTAGCTCAGCTGTAAGTTGCTCTAGATAGGTGTATCTTCTAAACTCTATAAATGAGTAATCAGTGCATTAGTGGAATCAAATAGGAAGATTTTTTTCATATGTGAAACTGAACAACAACTAGTTACTTCACAAATCCCCAAACCATGCAATTCAATTTTTTTTCTTTAGTGATATTCTATGCTTTCTTTGCAGTAATTATTCCTTTTGATCCTCTGCCCTGAGATACTGATTCATCGACAAGACATGCTTGCTATTCTGATCAGAGACCAAAGCCCGTCCAGAAACTTTGGACTGAATCCGATATGCACTGCCAGCTTCAAAGGGCAGCAGTTAGAAGCCAGCGACCAGTACGATGTTTTAGCGGCTTATTTCAGACACCTAATTAGTCTGCCAAGGTTTAAGGTTTGTTTGTTCTTGCAAGTCTGCATGAGTCAGAGCTGATGCTGCACGTTGTTTTCAGGTTGTGTTCTGTTGTCAGGGATGCTTCACTGAACCTGGTAAAAGAAAAGGAATCCATTGAATACCTACGATAAGGATCGAAAGTTGTAGATAGACTTCTCTGGTTGTAGGAGGGGTATGCATTGTGGTTTTAAGGTGACCTTGGTTTTGCACAATTCAGAGTGAAATTGTTTACTCAAATGGGTTACATGGGTGATAATGTTTAAAGAACATGCTCGGTCTAGTGAATCAATAATCCAATAATTTACTTGAGAAAATGTAGCTCTGGGTTTCTTGGAAATTCTGAGTAATAACAGTGGAGGCCAGAAGTCTGAGACTAGTGATGATTCTAATGAATATTTTTCCCATTACAAATTATAGCACAACATTGACAGTGAAAAGATTAATCTTTGAATAAAGAAGTAGATTTCAAAATTCAATGTCAAAACTGAAAATGAATTCAATTCTTTTTCTGCTCTAAAGACTTTAGCTGAAACAGGCTCTTGAAGTGTTTGCAAAATCTCCTGATCCATGTTATACAGCATGATTTCACTATATTCCAAGGAACCCTTTTTTGATGCTACTGATTGCTTGGCTTTCTCTGCCTTTAAGAGCTTTAAGACTGCACTGGAAACCTGGCTTCCCTTTCAGTTCAGAGAAATGGAGTGAAATATCTTCCTGAACGTTTTTATTATCAATTAATCTCGATGGAATGTAGTATCTTAGTGAATCGGATGATCAAATATCTCTGCGGCATCACGCTGCTCGCTCATTAAACTTCAAACAGTTTGCAGTGCTGTGGCTCCCTGTTCGAAAGCCTCCTGCTCCATCCAAATCCACTACATGACCATGTGAAGACTCTCTACACAGGATACACAGGCGTAGCTTTTACTAAATGGATTCTGCAAAATCAACCACACACCAATCTAATTTCCATGTACACACACTCCCAGGACTCGACTTTTAACATGAAGTTCCTGTCTTCCTGTGTGTTTAGAGCAGTGCAGTAGTCAAAATTTGCATTGGAGACCCAGACATAGAGAACTGACCCTGGTTCCTGTGTGTCTCTGAGAGTCTAGTGTGCTCGTGGTGCCACTGTTATGATTGTGATTAGGCTCATTGGACAAACAGGTCTGAGCATCATTTTGAGACAGGCACAGGAACAAAACATCTCATGGGCAGTTCGCTGCTTTGACTGTCCCACTCTGAAGCATGGCTTCTATTATGATGACTGGTCAACCATTCAAATTCAATCTGAAATCATGGTTGGTTTCTCAAATTTCAATATATCAGTGCCAGTATTTTGGGTTAGCCAGTCAAATTAAGTGATCTTATGTGAATGTATTTAAAAAATTGGGTTTAGATGGCTTCTTTGGACTTCAATTAGCTGTTGCAAAGTTTCAGTGTGTGTTTTGGTTCATTATCATGCTGCAGTATGACTCATAAAGATCCTAACAAGCCTTTTCACTAGTGCTCTCTCTCAGAGACCTTTTGTCCTCACTGGACATAATAAGGATGTGATTTAGAAAGATCCCAAATAAAATGTGTTAATTTGTTAGAGCATTCATTCTCTGCTGTTCATTTTGATAGGTTTGCGTTCAAATCTGGCTGTTGTATTTGATAATAAGTTCAGAAAAGGTCAAAATGTAAAAATACCTGAGGATGCCAGGCTGATTTCAGGTGGTTAAGTTAAAAACAAAAATCACAAAACCATTTGCCCCCATGTATTTTGTAGCTTCAATAGGAAATCAATCCCTGTTTACATATTCATTCAGTCAGTCCACAGAAGGGACAAGACACAACCTTTGTAAATCAGCTGTTTTGGTTTGTATTATGCACATACGTTTGAAAATAATCCATTAGTAAATCAGATCCAATGTGCTAGGCTGCAGGGCCAGACACTTTGGTCTCGGCTCACTTTGGTGTTTCTGTTCCATATCTTCTGCCAATTATCAGGTTTTGCTCTTGAAAATGAAGGGAGGTCTTTGTGTGCTAAACCCCATCTACATCCTGTCCAATCTGCCTGCACATCGCATCTCATTACTGTTGCTTTTGTGTACGCCAGGGTTTTATGGCCAGAGCTAAGACATGTTTGTAGCTGTTAGAAACAGCTGCTTGCTCTTTCAACTACATAGCCCTGATTTATTACTACCAACATTTATTTATGTCATGTGCTAAATTCATAGAGTTTGCAAATGAATCCAATTTACCATGTCCAATCTATTATAGTTAAACAAAGTGAAGCTGATCACTCAAAACATGTCCAGTGCCAAACATGAATGCCTCTTTAGATTTGTACTGGAGCTATGAGGCCAATTTGGGGACCCATTATCCTATTGATGTTTGAGTAAGTCAGTCTTACCCAGTGTGCTTCAAACAACTTCAAACAGAAGAACTTCCACTTTAAGGTTCAATTCCGTTTTCGAACCAAACAATGGCCCTTCTTCCATCGGTGGAGGGGTTAGAAATGTGGCAGGGATGTGGTAGTGAGACTGGAGAATTGGGGGAAAGTGGGAGAAATTGGGAAATTGGGGGGGGAATAGTTATAAAAACACATTTTCCAAGTCTGCACCAAACGTTTGGGCATGCACAGTATTTCATGAAAGCGTTATGGGTAAGCCAGGGATGACGGTTAGAGATTGACGCAAACATCCGACACCATTTTAGTTATTAAACAGATGCGTTGATCCAGACATATCTAACTTACAACTTGTCTTACAATCCAAGCAATCATGGGTTAAGGGTCTTACTCAAGGACGCACCAGTGGCTTGGGTTGGATTTGAACCCTCTGCAGTCCACACTCCAGTACGTTAAAATGTAGACCACCACGGTCACAATATTTTAGGCACCCCCTGGTCAAATTACTTTTGTATTAATTTACTGTACTTTATATAAATTAAAACTTACAATGTAGTCCTTTAATACTGATTACAGTCTAGCAGTCTTGGTTAAGGATTCAACAATGGTAGTTTGGAAGATCTGGGATTTGAACCCTGGACCTTCTGGTTGTTAGTCTTGTACAATAAGTGTTTAACCACTACAGTCCCATAGCTTGGTGAAAATGTCAAATTTTTGGTTTTTGGGCAAACTCTTCTTTAAGATAGTAACCTGTCAATTGTAAGAGATATTTCTTGGTGTGGCTGCTGCTTGTTGTTGTCTATTTTGTTGTGCTCTGTGGTATTTTCAAGAATTTGTGGTTTTGCATTTAAATGGAATGTTAACACAGAATTACCTTCAAGCTGGTAATTGATTCTTGTAATGGTGCCAGAATAGGCTTGAGTCGCAGCAAACAAAAATAGCCGGACCTGTCCAACTGGCCTTAAAAACTGAAAATAACAGCATGTAGATTTGTTCTATGCTTTGGACTACAATCGTTTAATCGGACCAGGCGATTATTAGGACCAAAACGATCGCGTCCCGATGTGGTCCCATTAATTTGACCGTATTACTACTTTTAAAACAACTATACACTGAAAAGCTGTATTGCTTCAGCATGGAAATTACAATGTCTCACGCTGCAAGATACATTCTGTAGGAAAGCAGGAGTGTGAAGAGCCTTTAAAAGTGTGAGACGGGTCATACAAAACACTGATGGCTTCACAGAGCTTGTTTTTATAGTAAATGTACTTGATGGAGGTAAAAACCTCCACCGTTGTTATCAGCCACTTACACCTTCAGCTGGATAAGCCATGACCCTTCCCACTCTTACAGACTCTTTCTCCATTTAGCAGTATGTACCAGAGCCTCTGGATCAGCATCTGCACCAACAGACATATTCCCCATTCAGCCAGGGAATAAAAACAAAGTGCAAATCTGGCAGCCAGATAGTCTTCGGGTGGCATCGTTATTAATTATTTCTGTGACCAAACAAGACCAGTCTATCAAACAGTGGAATAGCATAAACATGCTGGCTCAAGGCAGCTGGTTTCCTAGGGACCTACAACGAGGGAGCTAAAAAAAATAACAGTCTACATTCGGCAAAGGATCTTACTTAACAGGGCTTTCATAACGTCCTGGGTGAAAGTATATAATGTAGAAGGATCCAGAGCAGCTTGTTTACGTAGATAAATATGGACTCTGGAGCTCATTAAGGCTCTCTCATATCATTAACATGCTGTAAAACCATGGAGTAACAGGTGGTGGTGATTGGGATCTACACTCCAGCGCTGCTTAAACGTCTCACTCAGCGCTGCCAGTTCAGCCACACAGATGATTCGTCATTGTAATTGTCCTGGCTTAAGGTGTTTGTGCAAATATTTGGGCACGACCATCGATTTCATGGTTCAAACAGCCATGTGGCCTTAACGGACCTTCACCGGGCTGATCCGACTAAATGGAGCCTCGCAAGCCATGCAGCATGTTTGAGAAAGGATTTCTGTTATTACAAAACGAAATTAAATTGAGCATCGAATCCTGCCTCAATTTATTATTGTTTTCAGTCAATTATCACAGCACATCTTGTTCTAGTGAAGCCTGAATGTGAGGAACGTTAGTGTTCCCAAAATAACCGTTGGGGAAAGGTGCTCATAGAGTAACATGCCAACTACATATAATGAATCCAAGATATTTCATGTTTTGTCTCTTCAACTTTCATTTTATTTGTTAATAAACATCCATTGCAACACATTCACAAAAAAAGGTGGGACTAGTAATGAGGTACAAAAACCCAATGATCTGAGGTCAGCAGGTAATTGTTATCAAATCTAATCAAAAAGTGGCTTTATTAAGCATAACTGTGTTTGGAAACAACAATATTAGTAATAAATACAATAAAGTAATATTAACAACAAATAAATAAAAAAGTAACAATGGTTTTTAAGGTGGCACTTCTAAGTACAAAGGAAAAAATATTTTTTAAAAATAACAGTAATTTAAACAAATATAAATCATATTAATTATAAATATAAATATGTGTGTGTGTGTGTGTGTGTGTGTGTGTGTGTGTGTGTGTGTGTGTGTGTGTGTGTGTGTATCATGATTTTGTATAGCACTATCCACAAAGGGTTGAGACTTTGAGGAGCAATGATGGGCAGAAGATTTCTAGTCAACAAATGCATGAGAAAATTCTAGAAATGTTTGTTCTGCAAACAAAGATTGGAAGGGATTTGCATATTTCTCCCTCTACAGTGCATAATATTAATATTAAACAATACAAAGAAAAATTTCAGTGCATAAAGGGCAAGGGTGCGAGCCTTCCCTGAATATTCATGACCTCTGATCTGTCAGGTGGAGCTGCATCAAGATTGACTTCGGTAGCCTAGCGGTTAAGGAACTGGTCTCTGGACCTAATGGGCCTGGGTTCAAATCCCACCTCTGCCAAGCTGCCACAGTTTACCTACATGGCCAATGGGAATGCATGGTTTATTAACAAATGAAATGAAGTGAAATCGACCAGACATGAAATATCTGTCTGTGCCAAAATAAAAGTCAACGTAAACGAAAGACACTGCAGGTTCTTTAAAATCACATATTCCATACGTCTGACTTGGGGTTCTGCACACTTTCTGAAAAACGTCAAAGAAACTATGTGACGGTTCCTAATTCAGAGGTCACTGGTCACTCGTTCCAGTGAGTCAGTCAGAATGGAAACACCGTGTGCTTGAGTTTCAAACTGACAGGAGTCTCTATGATGTTTGCTGGAATAAACGGTCATAAATGTTTACATAGATTCACATCAGTTGTCACAAATAGCTCAGGCAATTCTTCTAAAGCCCTATGAACACCAGTCTTACGTAAAATGTGTACCAAGCATGAATTAATGGATGCTGATTCTTTTGAAGCCGCATGGTCCAGGCGCTACAGTCTTCACGCCTCAAGAAATTTGTGACTCGCTGGTGTCAAAGGTGCATCTGCACTCAAGCGTTCACTGTCATCGTTCACTGTCTCATTTCACTGTCATCGAAAAACGCTTTGAATTACAAAGAGAGATTTTGTCAAGGCTCCCAGCCAGCCGACCACAGATTGCACCAGGACACATCAGGCGTGTAGCAATTTGGGTCTCACTGGATGTCACGATCGCTGGTAACAGAAACTCTTTTGTGTTTGATAAACCAGCATGACTTAATGGCTTCAACCACCACGTAAAAAAAGAGGGTGGAAATGGATTTAGGTTACTTTACCATGTAAAAAAGAAAGGTGAAAATGGATTTAGGTTACTTTACCATGTAAAAAAAGAGGGTGGAAATGGATTTAGGTTACTTTACCATGTAAAAAAAGAGGGTGGAAATGGATTTAGGTTACTTTACCATGTAAAAAAAG
>JAVSBV010139557.1:0-16442 GCA_033117975.1 Parotocinclus spilosoma | reverse complement strand
GTTTGAAGAACTTATCCAGTGTGATCTGACGCGTTCTCTTGACGGACTGCACTTGAACAGAATCAAGAAAGTGGTGGACGTGTTCACCTCCCGCTGGTTTTGCTCTTGTCAATACAACTTTTTACGGATTTCCTGACCTTTGATAAAAGCATAAATTCTCCCGGGGATCCCAAAAATCCTCCCATAAATCGCTGACCCGTTTTGTATTAGGTCTAAGTGGCGACTTTTTCTTTCTTTCTTCTTTTTCTTATTCGCTCTCACGTTTTTTGGACCGATTAAGCGGAATTATGGTCCAAATAAGCAAATAACATTACACGTGCATATAATAGGATTTGTTCTGGTACTTCAGGATTTGGGCTGAAAAAGCGGCTGGTCCCATTAACCAGATTCGACTGTACTTATGAGGAACAAATGTCCTCACAATGATATGAAAACCTGGCCATTTTAACAAATTCTTGCCAGTCCTCACTGAATTACAGGCAAATTTCACTGAAAAACAAAAATAGCCAAAATATTTTTTTTTTTTTTTTACTGAACTAGAATTATTTAGCTACAGTAGTCACTATGTCAATGGAACGTCCTCTCAAGGACAGCGAGACATTGTGTGCATGTTTATGTGCACGCAGGAATTTTCCACATAGCTTTTTTTAAACCTCACGTCCCTGATCTGCGTACATTTTATTGAGTGCTAAATACAGTCCTGGCCCAGAGCCACAGTTTGTCATCAGTTTTCATAGAGGTGAAAGAAGGGAAGTATCTGAACAGCCATTAATTACAGTGGCAGCCAGAACGGTCGTTGTTTCAGAGGACCGCGGGAAAATGGCAGGATATCGCGGCATCAGTTTAAATTTAAAGGTCAAGTGTGCTTGTTTGATTGAGGTAAAGTTGCTCTCCCAATCTCATATTTTATTGGCTGGTTGCCCACGCTATGTACCTGGGGTTCTGGTGCAGCAGCGACTGAATGAAGTCCACAGCGAGGGACGAGATGTCATGGAAGAGCTCTTGCGAGTAGTCGACGTTGCCCTGGGAGACGTTGAGAAAAGTCTCTTGCTTGCTGTCGCCAAGGAAAGGAGACGAGCCGGTCAACATCACGTACGTCAACACGCCAATGCTCCTGTACAGAAATTAACTGTTTGTTAGTTAAATTGCTAACTGTTACCAGGTTTCTCTACTACACATCACACAACATCACAGTGCAACTAAACCCAGTTATATCCAGTACATAACAGGAAGCCATGTTGCCAGATTTAAGCAGAAAGGTTCAAGTCTACTAAGCCCAAGAGCCAGTTATAATCTTTGGACATGTCAGAATTCCTGTTCATAGTGTGTACTCTTAAATGTTGCACCACTTGGCAGCCGTGGCACTCGATGTAACAATGAGTCATTTTATAACTCTTTCACAGATATCACGATCATACCAGTTTCATCTAGAAGCCTTTACAACAAGGCAACGGCCTGCCAGTGGAGCTATCAGTTAAACTGACCCCATAAAGCAGCCACACGCACGCACGCACGCGCACACACTCTTACTCACCACATGTCTGTAGCCGTGCTGATTGGCTCGTAGTTCAGAATCTCGGGAGCTGCAGATGGAACACAAACGGTTAATTTCCGTAATGATACTAACAAAAAGGTGCTTAGTTTTGTTTAAAGGTTTTAATGACCGGTGTCGTAATTATAAACTTAAGACAGAAAACAACGTATTTTTTATCACTGAATGTTGAGGCGTAAACAGCTGATCAAATTCAAGGTTTTGCATGTGCATTTTTACTGCCATTGATCTGATTTATTATTTATCTGCTGGACAAGCTGATCCTGTCAATGTTTGTGAGATCCTCTTCATGTTCATTTTGAAATATCCCCTCATTTTTAAGTCAGTAACTGAAGAAACTGTTACTGAAAATGCTGTTGTGCATTTTCTGGAGGTAATGATATGTGTAGGTTTAGTCTACGGATGATGTGTAGATGGTGGCGTTCCACTCGTGTTTTCAGCTGCATCTCTGGCACATTTATTTTTTGTTTGCTTCTGAAAATACCTTTCCATTACATGGCATTAGATTATAAAGACTATGTGACTGTCACTATGGTAACGTCCGGTCAACAACCAATTCGGTTATTGGGTCGGTAAACAGCTCACACCTCTATTGAGGCAAACCGACGTTAGATTCCTAAAGTTGCAAAGCAGTTTCATAAAATTCACTCACCTACATACTCTGGGGTGCCCAGAATCTCCCTAACATCTGATGCGCTGTCCACACGACGTGACAGGCCGAAGTCTACGATCCTGATATCACCCAGAGGCTGAGCGCTGGTCAGGAGGATGTTCTGAGGCTGGGAAACGAGATCAGAAACACAAACGTTGAGACGACAATGGAAACGAGACCAGTCTACTTAAAACTCAAGGGTTTGTTGGCTTCGGCGTTTCGGAAAGGGATGGGTTACATTCCTGAGACTGTGCCACGCCTTCATGGAGTTATTTGGAAAATGAAAGCTTTTAACCACAGACTACATGTGATGGACTGGTATATCTAATTAGAGTTCCACAAAGGAAAGATCCTAATTGACTTTTCCGAAGAACTCCAATATGCATTCGTGCCTCTCTGTTCTTGGGCCACTTCGCTACATTTTACTAGTTCATTTACCAAAGACCTGTGGTCTGGCTCTTTCTACCAAGGACAGCTGATGCATGACTTAAATATGTGGCAAAAGTCCATTGGTGTAAGTACGTCTGGCGTTTTTTTATTCGATTTTGCTCCCCCTCCTCAGAACTGTATCATTTTTTTGAGTTTTGTTTTGGTACAGTTTAAAATGAGCCCCAGAAGTCACCCTGATCTGATAAATGCACAGAAATGCTGCAAAGAAACACGTCCAATACAAAAATCAAGCACAATTGGATTCTTATCTCATCTGAAGACCATATCACAGCTTGTAAAAGGAAGTAATTCAAATAATTTTGCTTGCAATCTGTAAGGTCTGTGCAAAAACTCACTTAAAATGGTTCGCAACTTTGGAAGTGTGCAACCTGGCTCTCACACTCACCTAAAGCTACTGGTGAGGAAATATGTGGTGGCATAGCTGCACAACCAGCTTGAAAGAGGGCAGTAAAGCTTTACTTGAACCCCCAAATCAAAAAGCAGACAACTTCTAAACATTAAATAAACAATTGTGATGTCTGACCGGGCAATACGTGTGATGTCTAACCATGCAGTGACACTTTGAGGGTGTACGTGACACATCCGCTGTCGCATAGTAATGAGCGGAATATACAATTAAATTTAAAAGTCACTGTTTCCTATAGCCTAATAGTTCTTAATATCAGTGTAGGACAGAGTGAACAAGGGTTATTTCGGAAAGCCTATAATTACAGTTGGCTCATGATCAAGCAACCAAAACGTGATTAACAGCGTTGAAAATGCGATTTATTAAAGTATTATCTGGGGCTGTCAAAGCGAGCAAGATTAGAGCCATTAATCACTGCTGGCATTTATTCACTACTGCAAACAGAGCACGTACGCTTACCTTCAGGTCTAAATGGACGACATTGTAGCGATGGAGAAAGGCCACGCCAGTCAGGATCTGTCGGGCCAATCGGATGACGTCCATCTCTGTAAAGGCCTCGTCATTATCTGCCACACATTGGTTGAAGATCTCTCCTCCAGCAGCGCTGAAAGACAGATGTTGATATTGTTACAAAGGCAAGAAATTGCTAATTTAGAATTTGGAATGGAATCGGAATGGTTTCTGCACAGTTGATGTGTCGCGACATGTTTGGGTATTGTAGCTGGGACAATGAGGCCAGTGTAGCTAAAAGCTACAGATGTCTATACCACCAGAAAGGTAGACTTCCACTTGTTAGTTTTATTGGCCTTGTAGCTCCAGCGCAAAACCTCAAACACTAAACATGTCGACTTTAATTTGCTTCATTTACTCTCCTGGAAAAAAAAACACTTACATTTATACAAATGATTCCTGTATAATTAAGTCGCACGCAAAGTTCCCAGCCTTTACGGCTCCATAACAGAGACGCAGTTTTGTTACTCAGGAAAGTTATGTTCATTCTTCTTGGCTCACAGCCAAGTACCAATCCTCTCATACAAAGAGTGCAAGGAATGTTACAATGTTGTGACTATCTGGAAAAAAAAAACACCACACACCTACACACAAAAATGATTTAAAGTGGCAGAACATGTCTGGACCACTCCATGGTACAACATTTACAACTGTAAATAATTAACCTACAGCCCTATAGAGACAGAATTACAGCTCCTAATATGAGAGCAGGATATCTTACAGACACCTATGGTTAGATCAATGTAACATATTCTTGCCAAATCCATTTAGTAATATGTAAAACTCTACAGCTCACAAAAATTAGGGGCTACTTCAAAATTACCTACCCCATAATGAAATGTACCCTATTTTTGTAAGTATTGTATAATCATCTAGTGGAAATAATCTAAAGAACAATTACTGCATAAACACAACTGACAAACAATAATCAACCAGTCTGGGATTGACCCAGTGTTAAGCCCAAGCACTAAGGCAACATCGTTTCCACTCAAAGCAAGTGTAACTGTGTGGATTGTGTTTCTTGCATATGTGGGCTATGCACTGAATACAAAATGTGTGTGTGTGTGTGTGTGTGTGTTCATGTACTGTGTGTTTGTTATGCAACTCAGAAGCAGCTGTGTAAATAGTTGGGGTAGTGAGCATGGCTTATCGGCCTGGCCATCACCTCCCAGTTAAACAGCAAGCCTGAGTCCTGCACGCAAAACAGCACTACACTATCCACCTGTTCTCAATACTACACCAACGTCACAATATTTACTAACTGGTGTCCGTTTTGAGGGAAGAAAGGGGAAATTAGAAACATCAAGCCACGCGATGGACTGTAGTCCTCAAATTCTGGAATTAGCCTTTGAAACCCCTGAGTCCATTCAGGGTACATGCTCATACATGCACTGCGCATTACGCCATGGATCCCAGAAGCCCCTGAACAGCCCCTGAATCAATGGGGAAACGATAAATAAAGGCAACATAGTGTATAAAAACAGAATCGTCTTTAAATACGCAAGTTACAAGTCACCGTATCAACCAAATGTTTCAGTTACCTCAATGTTTAGCGACTTGATTTTTAAACCTAAAGCATATGTTCATGAATATCTTTTCACTTCTGATTCAAGTTCAGAGTCAAGCATTCTGCACTATGGCCTTAGTAAAAGAGCATATGGGCCTTAAAATGGAACCAGCAGAATCTCCTAAACCAGATTTGACTGGCTAGATGTGGGGCAGAACATGTATCATCTAAGACCAACTTACAGGGAAACTATTTTAACGTACTGACGTATTTGATAAGCTTTCTCATGAAGCGATACCTTTTTTCACTAAGTTTTAAAGAATACAAGAACAACCAGGGCATTTAACTTTTTTTGCACTCAGCACTGAGGATGTGGTTGTGGCTGCAGACTTTGTGTATGCAACTGCTGCTACACTGTTTTTAGAAGCTCATCTATAGCCTAACGAGAAAAGCCACAGGAAATGGAAAAATCTTTTCTCTGCATCTCTTGCTTGCTTTTACTCTCTCAGCGCTTGTGTATGAGAGAGAATGAAGGAGGCTGAGTGGGAAAAAGAGCGGCGGAGACAACAGACGATCCTACTAAGATTCAGGACGCTGCGTTTCATTCCTTCAGACACAAAGTTAAACAGACTGAAAGAACATCCTCCTAAAAATCATAGGGCTGTCTGTGCTCGGGGAACTCACATGGCAGTGCATAAAATGCAAGCCGGGAAATGGAAATGGAAAAACCATGTGAATGAAGAACGTAATCAGAGATGACTAGATAATGGTAGAAATTACCCATTAGTTATCTACCAGAAGCGAGCTAGAAGTGACACCTCCCTTATAAGGCGGTAAAAAGTTTTACGCAAATGCGTGACCGCACGACGTATAGCAAGCTGTTGCTTGAGGCACAGCTGATGTTTAGCATAACACAGTGAGATCTGCTCAGGAAGTAGGCTTTTTTTTCCAAAACCACCAAGAGTCAGACAGAGATGCAATCTACCGTTTCTCAAAAACCTCACCACAGCCAGCATCCGTTGTGTTCATACACGTAGATGCAGGACAGGAACTGTGAATTGTGTTCAGTTTGAGAAGTGCAGAGTCTGCAGCATTAACGATAAAGGCAAGTGTGGAAAAGCCTAAAAAAATCCCTTACAAAGAGAACAATTTCACAAAAGGGAATAATTTTGAAAATGGGTCAATGGCCTTTCATTCGTGCCTCATCAGCAGCTGTTATCGGGACTTTAGACTACTGTTCAATGCTACCGTGAAAAACTCAGCAAGAAGTGAAATTATCCGCTACTGAAAGTGGTTCCTTTTCACATCCTTTTCTGTTAAACAAAATTCTCACATGTAAATTCACACATTAGCCATATTCCAGTATGAACACTGAATTAACCAATGATTTCCAACACTGATCCAGCAATTACAGAATTAAAAAGTTATTGAATAGTGTTTGATATGCTTCTACTAGTCTATAAATCATACACAACAATCAGAGATATTTAATTCATATTTCACTCATTTTTGTGAGCAGCATATAAAAAAACCTATTAGGTCTCTTAGATTCATGGACTCATGGTCCAAACTGAATATGGCAAAACTCTTATGTCGTATACAACTGAAACAAACTACCAGTAGCCCTTAAATGTGGCTCAAATAAAAACAAAATGTAATCTGGGTTTAAAACATCACTGTTCTTTCTTTTTTTTAATTAGAATTGAACTCTAAAGTGCTGTGATACTAAAGCTCTGTGCTTACTTCTCTCGGGTATGTTTTAGACATTTTATACTTTCTGCTAATTAACCTTTTATTAAATTGTATAGCTGAAGCCCTTTGATTTATTGAATGCTTTTATTTTTCTTTATGTAACTTTGAACTGTCACCAAGCACAAAAGTTGTTTTCCAAATACACTTTTAGCTTAGTATACTTCAGTCATTCGATTAAACCAATCCAAGTCAAACCCTGCCATGACTGGCCACTGGTTCGAGTTCAAATACTGAATTAAGTCATTAAGTGTAAGACCTATTAAGTGGATTTAGTGGATTCTGATCTAGTACCTGAAAGAGCTTAAAAGGAAAAACACAAGAACACTGCATTCTCACAAAAAAAAGAGGTGATTTCGAGGTTACCGTATCTCCAATTTCTTGTGGTTATTAAGCCGGAATGTTACTGGCCCCATCCGAGACGAGTGTTAAACTGCACCCCAGGGTACAATCACAAACAAAGCAGTGGCTTAGCTTATGAATCCTGGACTATGGGTCAAGATTTTCATGACTCGTAACTAGGGTTGTCAGAGCTGCCCGTTTGCTTTATGCTTTACGCTTTACAGCATGCCAGTATCGACGGCAATAAGCACTGCAGTTATGACCTTTCTCCTGCCAATAGGAAATGGCCTTTACTAAGACCTGACTAGGGCTTTGTCTAGATTGATTAGAAGAGAAGCAAACAGTTGGGCATTTTACTCATAGGCCAGGGATTTCTCTAACCGCAACTTATAGGCCAGACCACATCTGTCTCTGCGAGGTGGTTCAGATTCACAGCTTCTGTAAAACTGTCCTTGGTTGAACTACCTAAAACAAAACTCAACTCTTTTACTGAATATAAGTCTACCCTGGTGCTATTTAGAGCATGGCACTGTAGATATGCAAGTGACAGAGCTAGGCCTGTTCTACTTTTACTAAAAAGGGGGTGGCTGTTAAAGGGACCGTGACAGTATTTTAACACTTCATTTTGTTGAATACAGTGAAAAGCATAGTTGTTACTTGACCCTGTGAAGGAACAAGTTCTGAATTAATTCCCTACATACAAGTACTCCCCAGAATGGGGATATTAATACTGATCATTAACACTATGCATTATAATAGTGCAAGTAAAGTTCACACTGGTCTCCCACTGTTAATACCTGGCTGATGTAGTAAAGCCACCAAAAAGTGTGGAAAACAGATTTGATGCGAGTCAAGGGTTGGGGAAGAGCCATTAGAGGCCGATGTGGTTTAAACTTAACTAAATAACTCGTGTAGCTCGCCAGAAGCAAATATTTTTCTTTTCTGGGTTTCAAATTGGACGCAGTCAACGCAATAAAATCCAGTTACGGTTAAAGTCTTTAGAGCGGTAATACAGTGAGTACTTTTGTGTGCAAGTGTTTCTTACCATTCCAGCACCAGGATGATCTCAGTGCTCGTCTCATACACCTCGTGTAGACCCACTACATAAGGGTTGGCCTTTGCGGACTCGAGCACGGCGATCTCATTGAGGATGTCAGCACGGCAGTCCTGGCCCTTCCTTCGTTTCCGCAGGAACTTGGCGGCGTATTCGTTCCCTGTTGCCTTCTCCACACACTTCTTCACTACCGCAAACTTCCCTCTGCGGAAAGACGATCAATTACAGGACTCCATATTAATAATCATATCTATACTCTTCACAATGGACTGTGGTAACTTTGTGTGGGAGCTGATTATTTATAGAACTTAAGATTCATATTTACTTGGTACTCAAATCAACAATTGACGTTTTGTGTAAAAATCAGTGTCATCTGCAGTAAGCTTACATCATTAGACAAAAAAAAAAAAGAAGAAAGATAAACACCTGACCTTTCAGGCGTTTGGAAGCCTGAATGGTCACGGCTGTTTCAGCATGAGACGTTAACCACACTAAGATGACAAATGACTCGTCTACTGACCACAATGGCTCACAGTTGCTGCTTAGGTCGTTTCGTAATTACTGAGACGAAGAGGGTAAATACGACCTGATGTCACATGCTGAGCAGACGCTAAACCGCTATTTTTCAGCAATTCTCAGAGGAGCAGTTCCACCAGCCAAGATGTTTGTGGTGTCAAATGTTTGTCATGTAACCTAAGCGCAGATCCAACAAGGTCCAACAAATATTGGAACACTAGCTCACCAAAACCCTTTGGAAACAAAACACGTTCGAGCTAAGAAACATGACTGGGTTAGTGAAATCAATTTAAAGATCCTAAACCATGCCATTTCAGGTCAGCAATGGTGCTTTTAAGTTAAATTCATTTTAATTCTTATTCTAATTCTCTTATCCGTGCTGCTTTCACATTCACCAACCAACACACCTAACCTACAGAAGCAGTGTTCCTCCAAACTGATGGTTAAAAGTCAGAAAGTATAAGGTATAACCCCCCCCCCTCAACACACACACACGCGCACGCACACGCGCGCACACACGCACACACACACACACACACACACACGTCTTCTGTTTAACAACCAAAGACACAAATTGGTTGGAACTCAGCCTTCCCCGCCTTTGTAGGACATCTAACAATAAGATATGCACTATGGTGAGGAGAGGGTGTGTGGGTAGTACAGACCACCCACCGTCCTCTCAATGGTGATAAATGGTGCCCCTCTCTCGCTGATCTAATGTGACACACAAAACACAGCAGAAGTACCACCACGGTTGCCTGTAGTCTGCAGATCACAACCCAAGCTTTGTGAAAACTGTGCACTTGTGAGCACAAATCGAATCTTGGCGTGCACTGTAGGCGAGGACACTGTACTCTAATCTGCAGGTGGCTCCTCTGCCAACTTCTTTTGCCTGCTCAGCATGTGAGGAGCTTAGCATGAGGCCGAGCTAAACTACCACATACACCCTGCCTTCTCTTAATCTGCTTCAGCCTGCTACCAATTTGCCTGCGCACAACCATGAATTTAAGTGCACAGTTAAGATCGGGACTGTTCAGAGAACTATAGCCACAAAACAGAAAAACAAGAGGAAAGAATGTGGTGGGGTGGCTTAATGAAAGTCAAAGTGTATGAAGCTAGCATGTTCGCCAAAACCATAAAAACATGTTAAAAGTGGTGCAGTTTGCACACATTTACACGCCAACATTTGGGCTTGGCAGTCACGTTACTGGCTTTCCTGATCATATTTGCACGATTCGTGTCCTACACGGACAGAGGCGTGCACACGTTTTACGTCCTCATTTGACTGACTGTGTCGGTTGCCATGACTTGTTTTAAAAGGATGTTTTCATTCACTAGTCAGACAGGAAGCTGCCACACACACGCGATGTGGCTACACAACCCAGATGCAGTGGTGCTAGTGCATGCTGCATGAAACTCGAAACTTAGTAACACTTGTCTATTTTTCTTGCGTGTGAGAGGGAGACTCATACCGGGGAAATCTTTTAATCTGCGCTCTCACTAAAGAGATCCAGAGGCTCATTCAAGATACATCCTGATGATCTATGCTACTTTTACCTGAGAGAGAAAGAACAAGGACAAGATAAACTCCTTCTTGGAGCCTCGGGGGAAATTCCCAAAATGACCTGCTGAAGCAGAAAAAAAAAGAAAAAAAGCCCTTCTGGGTGAAATGAGGCCAGTTATTTTATGTAGTGTTAGAAAGTAGGGCACCCACAAGAACACCCAGTTCTAACATTAAACGACAGCACAGGCTGACAGGGAGAATCCATCCACTGGTGCTCCGTCTCCTCACAATGACACCTCATCCCTGAATTCATAAATATGCCTGATATTCAGATTCAATCAGAACCCAAGTTACATTTATTCACCTGGGAGACCCAAGTCAGGCAACACAGTCCTGTAAGTGACAAGTGAACGGTTGAGGGTTAATGGCTTGCCTTGGCTTTAAGCTCTGGCATTTGAACTCACAACCCTCAACAAATCAAACTAATTTCAAAAAATGATCAAACAGAACATAATAGCAAAACATAACTCCGTGTTATTTTGTTCTGTGACTGTGGCAGTGGTGGTGTTCGGGTGCGAGAAGGCCTGATATCTTGACTGTCTATAGTCATGCAACCCATCCGGAGCGCAATCTTTCCTCAGATCTCCTTCCCTTTTTCAATAAACGAGTAATGCAATCAAAATATCCTTCCTCCTTGTGACCTACAAATTCCAACCATGAACTCTTCAATCAATAAAGAACATTCCAGGCATTTCATAAAGGGGTTCAAGGCCAATTATGGGTCGATCTTCATCTCCCTTTAGTAGACTGAAGGCTCACCTTCTAGCAGATTTTATGATCATCCAGATGGGATGGTTTTGGGGAAAAAAAAAGTCTCAGGGTAAGAGGTAAAATGAAGGTGGGTCACAAAAGATAAATGCAAAATTTACATCAAGTGTGGTCATACAATCAGAATAATACATCTGATGTAGTTGGGTAATGTACAAGGTTAATATTGCTGTTAGAGATTAGACTCATTTTGTGGAATATTACTCCCAGGTTATATTAATACAAGGACATTTACAGATCTAATCAATAGTAAACAATCAGTCTCTTTATTTTAGCTAATTTTAGCTAATTTCAGCAAGTAAGAGCTTTTGTATTTGTTGAACGACAAAGGCAACAGTCCCCACCACACAAATGGCAGGCTAAAACCCGGTCTCTGTACAAATTAAGCTCCAACCATAAAAGCGTCACATTTGAAGGTTGTATGTTGGGAAAGATTAGTGCATGACCAGAGGCGTAGCAGCAAATTCTGGGCCTCGGACACTCAATGTCAGTGGGTCCCTAGCCATGTCCATACATGAGGAACATGAGAAAAAAAAGGATTTTCATGGGTCCCTCTCCCTACCCGGGCCCTGGGTAGTCAGGTCCAGTTTTCCCCCCACTAACACGCCCATGTGCATGACACCGTGGTATTTACCTTTAGTCCTAATGAATCGGTCTGGAATAGTGTTTACTCTATACAGTGTCCAGTCTGCAAATGCCTGGAGGTGCTCAGGTAGCAGACAGGACTAACACAATAGCCCCTTACCGGCTGTATTCTCCAGGGACAAGAGCTCCTCTGGGACCCTGACCAGGCTTAAATGTAAAAGGATAAGAAGTTGGATATTGGCTTTTAAAAACTTGACCAATTCAAGCTGATCAATCAAGGTCTTAAAATACAGACTAGACTATTCTCTAGTTTTTGTGTAATCACACTTGCAACTTTGTGGTAACAAAGCTTGTGGTATCACCGTTTTACACCTACAGATCAATTTGATTGCATGCACTGCAAACTCTTTTGGTTTATCACACCCCCGCAGCCTGATTTATTGCTAAGCCATACATTTCAAGGAATTGATTAAAGATTAAGAGGCAAACATGCACAGATTTTCCATCTTGCAGAAATGCAGCCTCTTGGGATGAGTTTGTTTTTCTGTAGTACAAAGCTAATGACTATGCGCTTATTCTCGATTTGCTACACAAGCTAGATTGACAAGTCCCAGTTACAAAGCTGATGTAAGTAACCCTATGTTTTATGTTTAAACAGCACATTTTATTTAGCAAGGCAAATCTGCAATACAAAGTAAAAGCATGCAAGGCAGCTAGTCTTAGCAAAAATGATTTAATAGAACAGACTGGAGCACAACATTTGTGTTCATTTTAAAATACAAGTTTTCTAACATATGTATAACATTAAGAAAAGGACAAGACGTATGCACCTATCAAGTTTACTAACAAAACCAAGTTTTTCTTTACCTATCAAAGCTGGGGTATGGTTAGGAAATGTAAATGCGTAAACATTTTTTTTTTTAAATGAGTCAAGAAACCATAATCAGGTTTTAATCAAGACTATCACTGCAAACCTCACCCACAACACCTGAGGAAAATATCCTACACTGCTCACAAAAATCAATACTTCAAAATGAATATGAAGAGGATCCCTCAAGAACTGCTGAACTACCAGATCACTGCCAGTGTTTAACAGTCTTGGGTGATCATACACCCTACTGAACAGTCAATGTGGGGGGCACTCTGGTCCAGTTTAACATGCTTCTGTACACCCCCATGAATATATCACTTACTACTCAATCACGAGAATTGCATCTCATTTGCATTATCAACCAACTTTCCTTTTTCACTCTGATGATCATGTTTAATAAAATACAATCAAATGCTTCTTGTTTAATCATTTCATATTCACTTTGAAATACTCCCTCATTTTAGTATACAAATCGCCTTTTCAATGCTTATAACTATTGCCACATTTAACTTCATATCAGATAAAGGCAAGTTTAATGAGGTTTTCATTCAAACATATCACTTTAATAAAAGCACCCTGTTTATTAATTCATCATCAGACCCATTAAATCCAACTCAGTCGCGGGACATAACCGGCCGCACAAAACGCACGATGGACACTAACCCTAGACAGGGCAATCATACACAGACTGTGACACTTTAGACACCGAATGGACTAACGTGGTCAGGTTCTGTCTTTGGAGTGTGAGAGGAAGCCCACGGAGATAAGAGGAGAACATGCTAATTTTGCACAGGCGAACCTGGAATGACCGGAGTTGCGAGGGGACTACAAACCACTGCGCCAGCGTGCCGACCCCTAAGCATACTTCTCACCAAACTCATTTTATTTTTAAATATCCCCTATTTTTGTGAGTACTGTAGTTTGGCAGTAGTTTAATCAGCTGGCAGCTGTTAAAGGAAAAGCCCGAGTTAAAGAGGCTTACTTAGTGGCGTTCCCACGTTTATTAACACACACACACACACACACACACACACACACACACACACACACACACACACACACACACACATTTTCACTTTAAATACCACCCTTACCTGCCAAGTTCTTTTCCGACGAGGTCATAGCTGTTCTTAAAGACATCTGTGCGGATTTTTGTGTAGATGCTAGTCACCATTCCTTTCTTGTTAGCGCACGAGTCCAACATTGTGGAGATAAACAGTGGACTAATTAATTACAGGTACAAACAAACAGTCGGTAGTGTTTTAGTCCATCAGGTGAAACCGCAACACACGAGCTGTCTGATTAAACTGCGCCTGATACACGTTATACAGCCAGAGAGTGAAGTCAAAACTCCAAACAATGAGTAACAGAAAACAAACCGCTTTTAAGAAAGCGATTGCCGCTCACGCTCTTAAAGCACCGCGAATGCGCTTCTACCAAGGTTAAAGAGCACCGCTGTCTGAGCGCGTGCACACGTTTCCTAACAATAAGCACCTCCAGAAACCACGCCTCTTGAGCTATATCAGCCAATCGGCGTGCGTTCTCTTAAATAGGCGGGGTCAAGTTTTTTGGCGTCCTTTGTCTGTCTAGCGACACCTGAAACATTTCTGATAGATCATATTAAGGTTACTTCAGTTCACATTTTCTAATAGCCTGTTGTATATTTGTCCCAAACATCTTTATTAAAACTCATTTATCATATCATTAATCTTGTTTTGGCCAAACTTTAAAATGATTATTTAATCACTAATATTTTTAAATGATTAAATAAACATTTACTAATTTAATAGTAATAATAGTAGTAGTAGTAATAATAAAAATAATAATAGTAATAATAATCGTAATAATAATAATAATAATAATAATAATAACAATAGTAAAAGTAATAACAATAATCAAAATAATAATAATAATAATAATAATAATAATAATAATAATAATGATAATAATAATAATAGCAATATAATGGTAATAATGATAGTTACAATACTATGTATTCTTGTTATTATTGATGTAATGATTTTTTTTTTTCATTTTTTTAAATTTGCTTGTTTTAGTTATTTATTTTCCTTTAACCTGAGTTCCTAATCAAAATTTTTAATCCTGCCATTATTATGATGCAGATTTAGCCAAGACCAAACACCCCCAAATTATTTAAATTCATCACAGACTGAACACCCCAAAATTATTTAAATTTACCCCAACATTATTGTGAATGAAACATTATTCAAATATAAAACTGTACATTTTAGTTTAACTTAAACCCATTTAGATTTAGACTTGCTGGAATGTCAGTCCATTTCAGGACCAAGGTATGATCCCCTAAAGCTACTGCTAGGCTAGCATATTAGACCTTTTTGCCACCTGAGCGCTAATTCAGTAGAATGATTGAATAATTATTGGTAATTACTGTATTTGGTAACATCTTGGAGGAATTAAATGGTTGAGAAATAGAACGTTAGAAATGCAAAATAAAAGCATCTGAAAGACGTCTAAGAATGTCTATCAGCTTCCCCAACAAGTGATTTAGATTTCCATTATATGTTGTGAGATATTTGAAATCAGGTCTTACCTGTGCTCTCTCATGTGCTACATATGTGATAAATTGTGATTAGGTGAAACATGCGTGAATTTTCCTAACTCGGTAGGCAAGCTCTTGGATCCTGTCACACAGTGGGTACGCAATATACAAAATTGAATTATAGGACATTCGATGACTGGTGTCTGAAAATTAGCTGCACCTTCTGAGACATACTGTAAAACAAGTTCTTGACCAGAATGAAATTGTCTTGTTATATAATAATTTAGCACAATTGCTGGGTGCTGTTAAACAGAAAGCTCCAACAATGGATGTTTGTCTCCGGAAAGTTTAAGTTTTAGACTTGTATCTGTTACATATTAAAAGTGATAGAAAATGAGGATAAGGTCAGAACCTCTGTGTGTGTGAGTAGAAGAGGTTGAGAGAATAAGGGTGGGTGTTGTAAAAGATGGAGGCACTGCGGGAATACAACGTCCTAGTAGGTAATTGGGTTTTACTGCCGACTACTACCCAAGTCACACCAACTACTGTTCAGCCTGAGAAGTATATCACCTCATCATTAGAAGACTAGGAATGTGTATGTCTGGATGTGTACTGATGGTATCCAGTTGACAGACACCTATAGTGTAGCGCTGGCCATTGGGGGTTATGACCTGCCTCTGCAAACAAGCGCCGGACAACAATTGCAACTGGCAAATCAAACTGCTAAACTGCTACTTTTACAATTCTAGAGAACATGCACGCTATGGGGGTTTATGGTGTCCTTGTTCTCACATTTAAACCAATGGATTACCAATGAAACAAAAAAATGGTTGGTCTTCACTCTTTCACTCAGTCTTCGACTTAATACAAAATTAACTTGGGCCCAACTCAAGGTAAGACAAGGCACCAGTCCATTGTAGGTGTGAGAACACACACAAAGACTTACTTACAGGACACATTTTAGACATGGTAGTTGACCTAATACATGTCAATTGGAATATCAGAAGAAATCACACCACAGAGTACCTGGTGTTAACCCATGCAGAGATGAGGAGAACATGGCACAGGCAGCAGCTTGGACTTGAACCCGGGTCTCTGGAGTTGTTAGACAACAGTGCTAACCACTAAACCAATAAGTGGTAAATGATGTCGTGTTGGAAACAAATGTCATCCTGTTTTAGATGACCATTCTACCAGAGTCAAGCACATACGGTTGCTTTTTCCTGCTCAAAATCGCCCAATTTAAAGGAATAATTAGCAATTTCTGTGAAAGTTTACATTTTTTTAAACTCAAAACTGTTACGATCAGTGGTGGTGTTTTTTACCGGACCCAGAATGCGGGATAAATATATCCCCACGCCGTATAATAAGAATGGGGAAATAAGGATAACAAAA
>JAVSBV010139538.1:0-16444 GCA_033117975.1 Parotocinclus spilosoma | reverse complement strand
GGCCTTTTAAGAAAGTGTAATATTGTGAAGCTGCTTTGAGACAATGCTCCATTGTAAAAGGCGCTATATAAATAAACATGAATTGAATTAAATTGTATAGGAAATGTTATACCTTTTTATGAATAGCATATCATTAGATAAAAACATGTGGCACATTACTTTATTTCTCAGGACCAAGACAACAAATGATTGACAAGGCATTGCTAAATATGATTGTAAAAGATTTACAGCCCTTTAGTATTGTTGACGATGCAGGATTTAGGGAGTTTTTAGATCCTACTTACAGCATCCCATCTCGCAAGGCTTTAAAAGGTATGGTGGAATCTAAATATAAAGAGGAAAAAGAAAAGGCCAAAGAAGAAGTGCAGAAAGCAACAGCTATGAGCCTTACATCTGACATGTGGACATCTATACACATGGATGCATACTTAGCCATAACATGTCACTTCATAAATGAAATGATGAGTTGTCTACCATCCTGCTAGGAGTAGGGAAATTTCCGAAATCTCATTCGGCTGAAAACTTGGCTGAAGTGAAGACAGCTGTGATGGCAGAGTGGGGCATTCAGAATAAGGTGAGATGTCTTGTGACAGCAGCAGCTAATATGACAGCATGTGCAGGAATATTACAAATGCGGCATACAATATGCATTGCTCATGCCATTAATCTTATTGTGAAAAAAGCACTGGATCAAACACCTGGACTACCAGACATTAGGTCAAAGGCCAGAAAGATAGCTGGTCACTTTAGGTCTAGTACAACAGCAAAAGAAAGACTATTTCAAGTTCAGGAACAAATGGGAAGATCTAGTCTTAAACTGATTTAAGAAGTAGACACCCGCTGGAAGAGTACTTTTGCCATGCTGCAGCGGTTATATCAGCAAAGAGTTGGTGTTTCTTTAGTCTCTCTGAAGACAGGTTTGGTACAGTTAACAGCGGAAGAATATCAAACGATGTATGAGTGCTTAGGAGTGCTATCTATTTTCAATGAGGCAACAACCGAACTCTCTGAGGAAAGGAGAGTTTCAGGCTGCACGGTAATTCCCCTAATTCACATGTTAAGGCATGCCGTGAATGTGAAGCAATCACAAATGAAGGATAAAAAATCATTACAACTTTGCGGCAACCTCCAGAGCCTGCTAACAGAAAGGGTTTCTTGCTACGAGACAATGAGCATAATGACGTTTGCCACACTCTTGGATCCACAATATAAAACTGTTGGGATTCTGTAGCCAGTCTAATGCACAAGCTGCAGTAAAATGGCTTACAGCTGAATGTGCAACACAGATAACAAATGTAGAAGCACAGAACACTTCCAGCAGCCAACAACAGAGGCAGCAGGAACCTCATCTGGTACAGCATCATCCTCAGGTACTTTTTTGTTTGTTTCCATTCTACTAAGAAGTAAACATTAATATGCTTTACAAAACCATTTAACCTGTTATTTGACCATCATGTGTGTTTATTATTTCAGGAGAAGGTCTGTGGGATGTATTGGCCACGTCAAACAAACAAGGCTAGTCAGAAATGCCACAGCAGATGCTACTTGAGGTTCAAAGGTACCTGACTGACCCTATTGTTCCAAGGTCAGAGGATCCATTAAGGTTCTGGTCATTACACAAGACTGTTTATCCTCACCTCTATCAGCTTTCACGGGAATTTCTTTTGTACACCAGCCCCCTCAGTGCCATGTGAGCGTGTGTTTTCAAAGGCTGGAGAAATTGTGAATTAAAAAAAGAAATCAACTAAAGCCCAGCACAGTGGAACAAATCCTCTTTCGAAATAAAAACTGATGATAAAGATGTTTATGTCCACAATCACTAAACCCAAATCAAACTAGTTTTTCCACAAGCACTTTTGTTATTTTTACATCCATTTACAAACATTCACATGATATATACATCAGTATTCATACAGAAAGCCTATATGAGCCTTGCCAATGAAAAACAGGCAATGGACTATGGCTATTAAAAAATTTCAATTTCTCATCAAATGTAAATTTGGGGAGATTATGAATAATTTATAGAAATGTAATTAATTAGAAAAGTGTAAAAATTTGAACCCAAACCAGCTAGACAACAACACACAACAAACCAAGCATATTTCCTTTATTGACAAAACATGAAACACTTTGTAATGAAATAAAATGGAGTTAAAAGCTTTTATAGGGATTAATACAAGACTCTGCTTTCTCTGTCCATCAGATGGCGCTAATGTCCACTGGTTCACGTGGCTTCATAAAACGAACCTTTTTTCGAACCTTGAAACGCTTCAGTGCTTCAGAAAGCTTCGGATTCCCATCACTACAAATGTTATTCCTATATATCAATACGATCAGTTTCTGCACCTGTGAATTCGCCAAGTATTCAGTAGATGAGACGTGTATCTCGACCCGACCGTTCTTCTTTTTCCGTAAAATCTGTCTGGCTAGTCTAGGGCTGAATCCCAAAAGCCTTCAAATCCGAATCTCGAGTACACTATACAGGGTATTACACGAAAGCTTCTAAACCATCTGTAGTGCACTAGAAGTGAGTGTGGAGCGCGTTAGAAATTTGATAGCGTGCAGAATACTGACGGTTAAACACCGACGTGATTAACTAGGAAATCTAAGTAACAGACAAACTTAAGTAAACTAACCTAATTTGAGGTTCTCATACTATAGTCCACAGCTTATGGAGTCAATCTACTGGATGGAAGAAGTACGAGTATCCACAATATCTAAAAACCATTTAGCGATTCATTATTCGTTTTGTGTAAACTTCAGTTCTGTAAATTTTAGTTCATTGCTGCTGCAATTGACAAAACGGTCGGGGTGGGCATGGTTCTATGACGTCTTCTCACAGTTTTAATCATAGAAGTAGGTCAATTTAAATGCACAAATATATATATATATATATATATATATATATATATATATATATATATACCTATGATTTGAAATAAGTCTATGACTTGTAACTGGTCTTTAGATGTGAGAGGGTGCCAGAATTGGGTCAATTAAATGTACTTTCTGAGTCTCTTTATAAAATATTTTCTGATGTATGGTAAGCATAAAATGTAAAGAAAATGTAATATATAAATATCTAGTAAAATAAACAGAAGAACTGTACAAGCAATATTATTTTATTAATAAGAAAAATTAAACACATTTTTTAAAAACAGGATAGCAAGTTCACAGCATGAATATGCAGTGACCTGATCATCAAAAGCAAAGTTTAACATATGTAGGTTGTGCCTTTCACAGAACCCAATGATCCTTCACAATAGAAAAAAATACATCAAATACAATCAACACTTATGAAGTAAAAGAGGAGGAAAATAGGGAGGTTTTAGGAGATTTAAATTCCGGAAGAGTAGAAGCAGACCAAACTGACAAAGGAAGAGAGTTCATACAGAAATGCCAAAATTAAAATCAGCACAAATATCTAGATGATTTGATAATTATATTCCAGCAAATATATAAAATATAATGACCACTGCATTTAGCAATTTCAGAAATATACTGAAATTGATTGCAATAAAATGATCTGTCACTCAAAGACCTTAACATCTCCACATGTCCAAAATCAAAGCAAAATATTAGTTATATATATAATATATATAATATATAAGATTAAGTCCAGGAAGCCAGGAAATACAGGTGAGTATATAAGGTTTTATCACTTTAGGTAAGTTTTATGCTGTAAGATGTTTAATTACACTAATGTTACCCTCGATAAATTGCTGATTAAAGAACTACAGAAACCTTAGAATGGATAAATTGTCCATGTCTTCAGACAACTCTTCAGAGCCCAAGTGCATCTTTCTTAACCTGACAACCGAGCAGAGAATTGCCTGCCTGTATATACTCTTCCAGACCGTCCACTGAAACAAAAACACATAAATGCACATACCATTATCATTCTGATAAATAAAAAATAATTGTATTGCAATGAAAAGTGTATCATTCTAAACAAAGTCCTGGTAAGCACTGATGTTTATTAAAAAGATAATAAAATGAGAAGAGTAATATAAAACATTGGCTTTTGCTATGTTTGTGTATTGTAGCTTGAGCAGTGAGTGCTGATAAAAATGTAGTGTTTACCTTTGTGAGTGCGGATCCATTTCACTGCTTTTATAGCCACAAACTGCCACTCAACTTGAGCATCCATTTTAAAGCCATGTAACCAGATCAGAGCCAGCAGTGTAGCCCAGACCCCTGGTTCTACCTGCACACAAATTCAGATAAAAAAAAAAAGTTATACACATATACACACTGATCATCCGAATCACCACAACCACTTACGGTCTGAATAACAAATGAAATTGATTATCATGTCAACAGCATATGTTTAACAGCATGTTAAGCTTGAAGATACTGTACCAATAATAAGCAACTATTCAGCTAATATCTGGGCATGTATGGTCCTGTATATCTATACTGCACACAAACATTATTTCAAAATCAAAGATCCCTAATGAAATATCCCCTTATTTTTGTGAGCATTGTACCAACCCGATTTTAAAAAAAGTTGGGACAAAGTACAAACTGTAAATAAAAACAGAATGCCATAATTTACAAATGTCAAAAACTGATATTGTATTCACAATAGAACATAGACAACATAAATGAGACATTTTGAAATTTGATGCTAAATATTGGCTAATTTGAAATTTTGTGACAGCAACTCATATCAAAAAGGTTAGGACGGGGCAATAAGAGGCTGGAAAAGTTAAAGGTACAAAAAAGGAACAGCTGGAGGACCAGATTGCAACTCATTAGGTCAATTGGCAATAGGTCATTAACATGACTGGGGTATGAAAAGAGCACCTAGGAGTGGTAGCGGCTCTTAGAAGTAAAGATGGGAAGATCGTCCTAATTCTCCTAACTGATCCTCCTAATTCGGCGCTGACAAATAGTGGAGTGATATCAGAAACCAAGATCCAGAAGCACAGACGTATTTTATGGGCCAAGGCTCATTTAAAATGGACTGTGGCAAAGTGAAAAACTTTTCTGTGGTCAGACGAATTTGAAGTTCCTTATGGAAATCAGGGACGCCATGTCATTCAGACTAAAGAAGAGAAGGACCCAAGTTGTTATCAGCGCTCAGTTCAGAAGCCTCAATCTCTGATGGTATGGGGTTGCGTTAGTGCTGTGGCATGGGCAGCTTACACATCTGGAAGTACAGATGCAACAGATGCTCCTATCCAGACAACGTCTCTTTCAAGAAACACTGTACATTTTCTAACATGACAATGTCAAACCACATACTGCATCAATTACAGCATCATGGCTGCGTAGAAGAAGGGTCAGGGTACTGAACTGGCCAGCCTGCTGTCCAGATCTTTCACCCATAGAAAACATTTGGTGTATCATGAAACGGAAAATACAACAAAAAAGACCTAAGACAGTTGAGCAAGTAGAATCCTACATTAGACAAGAATGGGTTAGCATTCCTATCTTTCAGCTTAAGCAACTTGTCTGTTTACAGACTGTTATAAAGAGAAAAGGGGATGTTTCACAGTGGTAAACATGGCCGTGTCCCAACTTTTGTTGTTGTCACGAAATTTAAATTCACCTAATTTTTCTCATCTTCTAAGTTTAAACATTTGATATGTCATCTATGGTTTGTTCTGAATAAAATATGGAATTTTGAAACTTTGACATTATTACATTCCGTTTTTATTTGTACTTTGTCCCAACTTTTTTTAAAATCGGGTTTGTATATGGATTATATGGATAAAAGTTTGGGAACAATTTTAAAATCAGGTTTATGTTCAAGGCTGTCAAGTTGCTCATCAAAGTTAACAACCTTTTCTTTATGGACTTTAAGAGGAAAGAGCAGAAATGATGATCTGACTTGTTGGAGAGGTGAGCTCTATGTACGTGTCCATGATTGGCAGAAGTGTTAAGCTCAACTCGTTCTACTGCCACTGTCAGATTCCATGCCTGTATGCTTAAAATTTATAAAAAGTGAATGCTTCTAAATAATACAAATAAATATTTGTATTTTAAAGAGGTGCACCCACATACATATACAATTGGTCAAAAAGTGTACCTTATGTTTGTAAAATAGTCTAAAGTAGACCTTTCACTTTTTCTGCATAATATGTTGTACAATGTTGTACAATCTGTACTCAATACCCCATAATGAAAACGGGAAAACGGGAATTTTAGTATTTATTTGCAAATTTATTTAAAAGGAAAAACTTTAGAAGGAAAAAAGTTCACATAGGGCTTCTCATTTCTCTTGATCATCTTTGAAATGTAGCCTTCTCCGGATCTGTGCCTCCACACAATCCAGTCTCTGAGGTTTACATGCAGTTCTAATTTGTTTTTGCTGTGATATGCATTTTTTGCACCGAGACTTTATATAGTCAGTGTGTATGTTTCCAAGTTCGGTACAATTAACTGAATTTACCCCAGGTGGACTCCAATCAAGGTCTAGAAACATCTCATAAATGATCAAGAGAAATGGGAGGCCCCCCCAGAGCTTTCAAATTCCATAACAAATTCCATAATTTCAAATTCCATAACAAAGGGTCTGAATTATTATGTCCATACAAAAGTTTCCTTTACAATACATTTGCAGGTATTTCTATAATCACTTATCAGTTTTCAGTTTTTTATTGTTTTCACGTTCTCTTTATGCAGCATTGAGTGCAGACTGATAAGGGAAGACTTAATTTAGCACAAGGCCTCAAGAAAATGTGAAAGAGTCTCATGACTTTCCAAATGTACTGTATGCTGAACACAGCTCTGCACTTAATGATAATCATATTAAATAAACAATTAACCTGTGCAGGTGTCTGCTTCTTTAGCTCTTCTTCTGACTTTCCAAACACCTGTGCTAGTGTGGACCCCATTTCCCAGCATCCTGAAGCCTTCTGGAGGGAGACCAACTGGAGCAACAGGTCTTTCAGAGACTCAGAAGTTTCTACAGGGATGTACAAATACATATACAACTCTCCACACCCCTGTTAAATGGCAGGTTTTTGTGATGATAAATTAATAAAACTAACACTACCTGAAACGCCATCAGTCTCTAAGGTAATGTCGTCAGCACAACCTAAATCATGCAAAGCATAACTGAGTTAAACAGTTAAACAGCTATGAAAAATAATTTTACAAAAAGAAAGTAGAAAGTGATTAGATACAAAAATATATTAGTGTCCAGTGTTCCATGTGTTCAAACTTGATGTGCTTTTCAATCATTGGGACTAAAAAATACCAGTTAAAATATTAGACACAAAAATAATTAAATCTTTGTTTGGTATTTACTTTCACTAAAATGACACAACTGTTGAAGACCAACTCTTACCTACATGAAGAAACTGGCGGTATAAAGGTAAGGTTTGTATAGGAACTGTACAATGTAAATATTTATAGTAGTAGGTGCTGTAGCGGTTTTAATTTATGTTATAAAGGTGTCTCAAACTCCCAATTAATAAATGTGAACTGTTGTGCCATACATAAATAATTAATTAAACACAAATATTACAGTTTCATTATGCTATTTACTTCCACTTATATAAAGTATTTGATAGGAAATGTACAAAGGAAATGTTTATAGTAGTAAGTGTGCAGTAGTAATTTCTGTTATAAAATTCTCAGACTCCCATGTTTACCCATGACTTACATTCCATCATTGGAACTGCACCTAAATAAAGAATGAAACATAATTACAAAAAAAAAATCAATCTGTTTTTTAATATGCTATTTACTTCCACTTAAAGAACAAAACTTCTGCAGACTTAATATTTACTGCATGAGTAAAATGTATTGTACAGCATAAAGGTAAGGATTGCATAAGAACTCTACAATGCATATGTTTATAGTATTAGGCATGGTGGCATTTGTGTTATAAAAGTGCCTTAAAGTCCCAAGTAAATGACTTACATGACATCTGTGGAACTGCATCTAAATAAAGGAATAAACAGAAATACAACAATAGAAGTAGGCATTGTGGCAGTTGTAATTTCTGTTATAATGAAAAACAAATTAAATGTAATTCTTTTTTATTAAAACTTGCATAACTTCTATTGGTCCTTTACTAAATAAAGGATTAGATGCAAATATTATAAAAGCTAAATCTGAGTTTTATTATGCTATTTACATCTACTTAAAGAAAAAACATTAATCTGTTTGTTATGCTATTTACTACCATTTAATTTAAAAAGAATTCTGCATACTAATTCTTTGCTACTCTTACCTACATGAAGAAACTGGCAATTCAGGTTATAAAAGTGTCTCAAAATACCAATTAATAAATGTAAACTAATGTGCCTTACCTAATTAAATGATTAAACAGAATTACAAAAAATCTATCTGTTTTTTTAATATGCTATTTACTTTCTCAAAAAAAATCTTCTGCAGACTTAATATTTACTACATGAGTAAAATGTATTGTACAGCATAAAGGTAAGGATTGCTAAGAACTGTACAATGTAAATGTTTGTAGTATTAGTCATGGTGACATTTGTGTTATAAAAGTGTCTCAATGTACCAAGTAAATGACTTACATAACATCTTTAGAGCTTTACCTTAATAAAGGATTAAACAGAAATACAAAAATAGAAGTAGGCATTGTGGCAGTTGTAATTTCTATTATAATGAAACACAAATTCAATTCAATTAAAACCTACGTGACTTCTGTCGGTTCTTAGCTAAAAAAAGGAATAGACGCAAATATTATTAAAACTTAAATATATATTAAATAGTATTAAAAACTTTTAAAAAAGTTTTATTATGCTATTTACATGTACTTAAAGAAAAAACATGAATCTATTTTATTATGCTATTTACTACCATTTAATTTATGTTGTAGCGGTTTTCATTTATGTTATAAAAGTGTCTCAAACTCCCAGTTTATAAATGTGAACTGTTGTGCCATACATAAATAATTAATTAAACACAAATATTACAGTTTCATTATGCTATTTACTTTCACTTAAATGAAGTATTGGATAGGAAATGGACTCCCATGTTTTCCCATGACTTACATGCCATCATTGGAACTGCACCTAAATAAAGGATTAAACAGAATTACAAAAAAATCAATCTGTTTTTTTAATATGCTATTTACTTCCACTTAAAGAACAAAACACGAATCTGTTCTATTATCCTATTTACTAGCATTTAGTTTAAAAATACTTCTGCATACTAATTCTCTGCTACAGGAGGCTATAAGATTGTATATAAAGGTAAGGACTGTAGAGAAACTAAACAATTTAAAGGAATACAGTAGAAGGCAGTTGCAATTTCTGTTATAATAGTGCCTCAAAATCCCATATTCGGTAACATACCTTTCAGCATTGGAACCGTATCTATATCAAAGAATAAACACAAATATGAAAATGCAAAAACCTGTTTTATTATGCTATTTTATTATGCTTCCACTTAAAGAAACTTCTGCAGACTTACTGTTTCCTACAGGATGAAATCCACGTTGTTTGCAAGACAATGTAAAATGAAAATAGGGAAATTAGTATTTTGAATTAAACAGTTCCTTTTATATTAAATGCACAATGTTGCAAATTGTCCTGTACCATAATTACATTAGATAGAATAGTGTGGGGAAAAAAAACTTGGTCATGTTCTGTCCAGTAATCTCAGTGCAATATGATGTGTACACAAACATTTGCAGATACATAGTAGTATGAAGTGGTTCAGTCCCTAAATATTTGGCAACATACACAATAGTGACAAGGTCGCTTTTTGTCTTATAGTCTGAAATCATAACATTTATATATATTTTTTTCAGCTTAATTTACACATTTTGAATATCAGTATTTAAGTAATAAAGGCAACACTTCTTTTGTTTCATTTTCACTGTTTAACTGTTTGGATATGTCTATACCAGTATTCTGTACCTAAATTGAGAAATATCTGCCCAATCTTCATTGCAGAATAGTTAAATTTCAGTCACATTTACCAGTGCTCAGGAATGCATTGTTTTTTATGTTCATCAACGGTTTACCATCTGACGATCCGGATTACAACAGATTTTCCTCAAGAATTTGGGTATATTTGGCAGCAACCATTTTCCCTCCAGACCAATTGCAAATTCCAAACATAATTCTGCCACCACCAATGCTTCAGAGGGGGTGTAGTGTATTTTGGATATTTGGCAGCATCTGATCAAGTTTATATAAAGCATAGTTTTATATATAAACTATATAGTGTAAATGGATATAGTAGCAGGTATTATAACAGTGTCTAAAATTCCCATGTCTCCCTACTTACCTCCCCTAAATAAAGGTGCACCATCTAAAAAAAAACACATAAATAAATAACAGTGAACTGAATTTTAGTGTGATAACATTCAACATACCAGCACAGTTTCCTATAAGTAGCATAGCTTTGAGTGGTTAGCACATAGCTTAAAGTGGCTCATTAATACATGCTTGTTTGGTGTTTTTTCTATTAAAACAAACGTTGTAAAATCTTGCGTCCAGCAGATGGCCATCTAAAGAGACTTTAAAATTACAAAAACCCTTATTTAGACATTCCTAACCTGCCATATAGGGATCATCTTTACCCAAGATAAAAATGTATTAAAACACTGGGACAAAATCTGTGAGATCAGTTTGACCCAGGATGGAAAATCTGAGATGTGATTATCCCAACACTCTGAACCAGGATAAAAATCTTTAAAAATAAAAATAAAAATAAATAAAATAAAATAAATAAAAAAAAACAGCCACAGGAATAAAGCAATTGAATAGCACTAAATTTGAAAATAGGGGGTTTCAAAACAGACAACAAGTCTTTGAAACCTAAATATCTGGATTTCGTAATCCAGTCGACACATTACATGCTCCAGACGAGGTTTTCAAAGCTTGGAGCAGAAAGTGAGCTTGGAGGTGG
This sequence comes from Parotocinclus spilosoma, assembly GCA_033117975.1. Classification (NCBI taxonomy): domain Eukaryota; kingdom Metazoa; phylum Chordata; class Actinopteri; order Siluriformes; family Loricariidae; genus Parotocinclus; species Parotocinclus spilosoma. The sequence continues at coordinate 5,596 of JAVSBV010139538.1, read as the reverse complement.
AGTGAGCTGGACTTTTGTATAAAAATGACTTAATAATAATATGTTTAAGCAAAAATATAGAAATGGTGGAAAACGTAATTTAGTCTCTTTCGGCTGAACTACAACGATAAAAAATGCCGTAATAATCTTTGTCCAGCAGATGGCCACCTAGATGAATATTACAAGCACAACAATCCCGATTTGTAAATGCAACCGCTACAAAATCTGTTATATCAATTTAATGCTATGGTGGATAGGTAATCAGGGGATTTAATTATCTGGAACCTGAATAAGGATTTAAATATAAAAAAAACGTCCCCTAGGGACTCCCAGCTTCAGTGTCAGGCTCCCCTGTCAGCGAATATGTGTTTTTCATTGCTGGACCACACCATTTAGAAGAGAAATCCTGTGCTAAGTTTTCCGTGCTGAATAGTCATCAATGCCAAATGCAATGGTAAATAAAATAAACAAGCAAACTAACATGTTCATGATTTTCATAACCCAGCATAGGCATATTTCTGGAGATCATCTAAACCCCTCTAGTGGCACAGTGGTGGAATGCATGCCCTGTGTGCATAAGATAATAATCTGGGGCTCTGTAAAGTCATACAGTAAGTTTCTTGTAACGTTTATGACATAAACCAGCATAACCACATTAACCACTGAATAACTCAAAACCTACGGGTTTATGTAGATGTAAGAAGCCTTTCAGATTAGCAGTTATTACTGTTTACCAAATACTTTCGTTAAAGCAGGTTATTGGATTAAAATGCCGAATTTCAGAGTGGAAATTTGTTTGTAAAGTTTGTAAAGTAGGGATATAATGTATAATATTAGTATCAGAAAACCTGTGCCTATATTATACTGAATCACCTAATTTTTAATGTTTTTTTGCCTCCTCACTTTGCCTTCTCATCTCCAATCCCCATAACTAAATTTCTTCACATGCCTCAGACCAAGCCCACTGCTGCATTTGGACACTAAACTGGATTTTTTTCTAATGCAATCTCACCACCAGCTTTTGGGTCACCAGTAATAGTAACTGAAACCGCTGATTAAAGTAGTGTCAGATTTAAGCGCTTTCCTGTGGGGATCCAGTTGCCACAGCAGGTAGATTGATTAGTGTCTTTCTCCACTCCCTGACTCCAAGCACGATGTCCATCACAGGCCTCAGTTTCCTTCTGGTGGACATTTTTTTTAAATTTACAATGCCCACTGTACTTTGCCACCCAGCCCACCAGCTCAGATTTTACAGACATCTCGCTGGTAATCTTGTTGCTCACTCTCTGGGCTCTCAGCAGTCTGGTTTGCAGGTAGCATGGAGCACTAACACAGTGACCAGTTTGCTTAAGCACTTTGTAGGAGCAGGAGTGAATATCTGCCCTGTCTCTAAAAAAGTCACCACTTGGCTGATTATGCCCTTGAGTTCCTGATACCCTGGATGCAGAGATTCGTCGTATATTCTAGATAAAGCTACAAGCAGATTTGGCATGCTTTAACCTAAACCACTCCCTTGATGGACTCATTAATCTCGGAATCCAGCCAGATTAACTTCAGATGACTTGCATTACCACTCCTTTCTCTCCAGAAATAGTAAACCATTGCCGTCCCACCACACGTTTGCCTCTCCCAAAATCTGTCCAATGCAGGTCAACCCATTGAGTTCCTAATCCATCAGAGACTCACGTTCCTGTCAAGCCTCTGCATATATTGCAGTTCTAAATATAATAGGAAAATATACTAACATAATAACCTCAGGTTTAGTCTAAAATTAAGAATACAAAACACTTCTGTGAGTTGCTCAGGGTTGGATTGGATAAGGGTGCCTGCTAAATGCAAGTATAGGTGCAGTGGGGAAAATAAGTATTTGATACACTGCCGATTTTGCAAGTTTTCCCAAATACAAAGAATGGAGAGGTAATTATTTATAGTAGGTTCAACTTCAACTGTAAGAGCCAAAATCAAAAAAGCACATTTTAATGCATAAAATAAGTATTTGCTCACCTACCAACAAGCAAGAATTCTGGCTCTTACAGACCTGTTAAATTAGCTTCAAGAAGCCCTCCTATTCTGCACTCATTACCTGTATTAATTACACCTGATTGAACTTGTTACCTGTATAAAAGACGCCTGACCACACACTCAATTAATCACACTCCAACCTCCTCATCATGCCCAAGACCAAAGAGCTGTCAAAGGACACCAGGAACAAAATTGTAGACCTGCACAAAGATGGGATTGGCTACGGGGCAATAGGTGACCGCTTGGTGAGAAGACGACAACTGTTGGCACAATCATTAGAAATTCGAAAACACAAGATGACTGTCAGTCTTCCTCTGTCTGGGTTTCGATGCAAAATCTCATCTCTTGGGGAATACATGATTCTTAAAAAGGGTTAGAAATCATCCCAGAACTACACAGAAGGACCTGGTCAGTGACCTGAAGAGAGCTAAGACCACGGTCTCAAAAATGACCGTTTGTAACACACTACACTGTCATGGATTAAAATCCTTCAGGGCACGCAGGACCCCCTACTTATGCCAGCAAATGTCCAGGGCAATTTCGTCAATGACCATCTGGATGATCCAGAGGAGGCATGGGAGAAGGTCATATTTTCAGTTGAGACCAAAATAGACCTTTTTGGTACGAACACCGCTCGCTGTGTTTTGAGGAAGGAGGATGAGAACACCATTCCATAGGCATGTGGATGGAAACATCATACTTCTCCAGTCCTGAACCCAATAGAAAATCTTTTGAGGTAGCTGAAACTCAATGTTGCCTAGCAACAGCCCCAAAACCTGAAAGAGCTGAAGAATATATGAATGACCTCTCACAGCTGAAGTGTACCTATGATAAAAATGACTGACCTCTCCATTCTTTGTAGGTGTGAAAACTTGCAAAATCGTCAGTGTATCAAATACTTATTTCATGAATACATGTTCAGCAGAAATCATACTCTAAATTTAGAATTTTACCAAGCAAGCCATATGTTGTATACACAATACTCAGTACATCCTGCACTCGGATGAGTCAGCAGTAAGTGACATCGGAGTGATGAGCACTGTGAAATGCAGTAAGGAAAAGCCGATGTTGCACAATAATTGTTTTTTGTTTTTTCACTTTTAATACATTAATCAATAAATTACATGTGATATTAAGTACTGTATTATAAAATAAGCTTTATGTTTAATGTAAGTGTTTAAAACATGCTTAAGGTACATATTGGTTTGTTTGGTTTTTTTTTTGGGGGGGGGGGTTAAAGCTATTTACATTTTTTAGATGAAAATTCTATTTTATGAGACTAAATAAGCTGACTCTAATAAGATGAGTTACTTACATGCCATGAAGCCACACATCCCTGTAAACATTTTAAAACAGCTGGTTAGATTCTCCATGTGCTGTATACAATGTGTGCATGCAAAAAGGCATAGTAACTAACATGAATTCTCTGATTAGTAAAAAAGTAATACTAACTTGCTGTAGGCACTCTCCTTGTCATCATTGGTCCTTTCACAGCCTCTCCATTTCCCTTATGGATGGCAACAAAGGCTGTGTGTGAGCTGCTCACTCCAGACTGCATGCTCACCTCCACCACTCGGGTCTTAAGAGTATCTTTATTTGCTCCCTCATCCTGCTCCCCCTTTTCCAGAGAGCGAATTAGAGAACGAGCCCCCAGCCTGTGGATGGCCAATCTGCACAAATAAACACAGAAAGCTGATGAATTCTAAATGATTGAGTTAACGATAGTTGGTACAAAAATGGATGAAATATGATATAATTCTGAAAATATGTCAGTAATCATCTGAGGGCTTTACTAGTCAATGTCATCAATTCTTTAAATGTCTTAACTCCAGCACATGGGAACAGCCAATATTCAAATAAAGGCTGTAAATGTGATTTACAAATTTGAAAAGAAAGACCGTGTTGTTATATAGTATGACTATAAGGATGCTAGCAAAATAGTTTTTTTGTGGATCAGTAAGTAATGTTTCCTTAAACAATAAAAAATGCACTCTCAAGATGAATATCAATTATTTTGAGAATTGCATTAAAAAAATATCCATATGTCACCGGCTATTCTCAGTAGATTTTATGGAGAAATCAAGACTGTTTGTGATCTCTTTATCTCCAAGGCGATACTGCACTGATACATTTCCAGTGGCATCTGGATTCTGACACTCCTAAATAAAAAGAGGTGGAGATGTGGCACAGTTAAAAACACAACTGAACAATTATTTTTTCATAAACTCTAACGAGTCACAATTATTTTTTAATTTTGCTTGCTTTTCATATGTTTTTTCAAATAGTTACCATTACATAAGCTGACAGGTGTAAAGATACTACAAAATGGGCATTAAAACAATTCTCCCATGCCAGAATTATATACTACCTTCTGTAAACACTGTAGAATAACAGTATGAAAAAACTCTCACCTCTCCTTTCAGCTGTGCATAAATAAGTGCTCTTTGACCATTAAAAAGTGTCTTAATAGGTGGGCTCAGACGGGTGGAAGCCACACCTGTCCACACCTCCCTGATATCAACCACAGCTGGTTGTAAAGCATACTGGAGAGACTGCATCACCTAGGTACAAAACAAATACAAACAACAAGAAAAACACAAAAGCTTAGAAATATTTATATTACATGTCTTCTATTATAGAAATAGTATAATGTATTCTATGTTTATAAATCTTTTTTTGCAAGTTTTCCCACCTACAAATACTAGAGAGGTCTGTAATTTTTATCATAGGTACACTTCAACTGTGAAAGACAGAATTTAAAAAAAGGTACGGAAACTTTTATTTGCAATTACAGAGGTTCCGTAGTTCTTGATCAAGTTTGACAACTGCAGCAGATTTTGATCCACTACTCCATACAGGTCTTTTCCAGATCTTTCAGATTTCAGGGCTGTCGCTAGGCAATCTCCAAAGACTTATTATTGGGTTTAGGTCTGGAGACTGGCTAGGTTACTTCAGGACCTTGCAATGCTAACGGGGCCACTCCTTCGTTGCCCTGGCTATGTGTTTGTCATTGTCATGCTGGAAGACCCAGCCACGACCCATTTTCAATGCTCTTACTGAGAGAAGAAGGCTGTTGGCCAATATCTTGCGATACATAACCCCGTCCATTCTCTCTTCGATATGGTGCATTTGCCCTGTCCCCTTTGCAGAAAAGCACCCACAAAGTATGATGTTTTCAAACCCATGCTTCACGGTTGAGACGCTGTTCTTGGGGTTGTTCTTATCCTTCTTCTTTCTTCATAAACGTTAATTGGAGTTCATACCAATAAGCTATATTTTGGTCTCATCTGACCACATTTCCATCTCCCATTCCTAACTGGTGAACTTCAAATGCTAACCAAATCCTAAAGTACCGAATCAAATCCTATTAAATACGTGTAATTTTATTCGCTTATTTGGACCAAAATTCCGTTTAATCGGTCCACTTTTAGGACATTGGGATGCTTATTTGACTTGAGTGGAACATACACAGTGAATAAGAAATATGTAATATCCATGGTTACCAAAGAAACTCTTGTTCTCTGGCATCACTACAACGCTCCTGAGTTTCTCCCCAGCCCTCTACTGCCACCTACAGGCCTTTGCCTAACATTTC
>JAVSBV010139510.1:0-16446 GCA_033117975.1 Parotocinclus spilosoma | reverse complement strand
CAGCAACTTTGGGCGCAAAGGCAGGAATAACCCTAGTTGGGGCGCCAGTCCATCATAGAAACACACACACAATCATGCACTCAGTCAAACACTAAGGGCCACATTAGATACACCAATTATGCTAACACACATGTCTTTGGGCTGTGGAAGGAAACTGCAGTACCTGGAGTAAACCCATGCAGACACAGGGAGGACCTTCTTGCTCTGAGACAGCGGTGCTACCCACCGAGCCACTTTGCTGATCTATTTATATTTCACTTATGCCATATATTTATTAATTGTTATTAGTTTTTTCTTGCAGTCATTTGCTTTATTTATGCCTTTAATCATTAACATACAAATATAGACATAAATCAGGAACAGATTAATCCTATTTACATGACTTTTATGGGGAAATGCGATTCTAACTATGTGATTTTAAAAAAGAGCCATTAAAATGTCTTTCTTTATTCCTGTATGGTGAAAATAATCTTTATCTGGTCTCAGTCCTGACATGGCCACTCCCGGTCTTGGTCTGGATTTGGACAGCACTGCTTAAGGTCTTAGTCTTGATTTGGACCCAGTGTGTCTCAGTTTTATACTTTTATACAACACTATCATACAGTAATGGTGTTTAGTTTACCACCCCAGTATGTTAAAGCACCAAAATTGTGATTGACTGGATTTAAAATGATAACATATAAACATCACATCATGTTATTAATCATAGCTAAATAATAAAATATCATACTTATGTTTGTTCAATGTCAAGCAAAACTATACTGTGAGCAAGGAAATCTTGCATATGAATTTAACTTATACTTTTAAAATAATTTTAAGTTATGGGATTTTTTCCTGTCTGAAATTCTCTCACGTCATACATTTTATATTAGTCATAAACCTATCTCGCAAAAGTAGCATCAGTCAAAAGTTAGTAACACCCACTTTGGCAGGTATTTCTGGTTGAGGCCTCCTATATAAAACTGGGTCTTTTTTGCATGTTTGTGTGATGTCCTGTTAGAATGGCCTGTTTTATATCATATGACAGCCTTTCAATAAAAATGAAGTCAGGACTTGGCTGTTCTAAAATATGAAACGTGAGCCTCTGTTATTGATTTATTCCTGTGCGCTGGAACACTGACATGGTGCAAGTCCAAACTAACGTCTTACAGACATAGCCCTGATAGAATGCAGTATCAGTTCCTAGTACAAGTTGGAATTGATTATTCTCACAATGACTGTACACTGCCCAGACCCCCAAGACAGCAATACAAAGATCCAAACAAATATTGGTGTTGGTGTTTCATGTTTTGATTTCTTCAAACACTTAAACAGAAAGTAAAACGCTTGCTTTTATTGGCGACTGAACACCTGTCAATCTGCTACATTATGTAGCCAAAAGCATGGAGACAGCGCATTACATTTGTTATTTCTGTTGTTTTAGCCACACTCCCTGGTGGTCAGGTACATAAAAGCTTTATAATAGGAAACATAGAGCCATGGAATCTTCATAAACAAACAGCAAAACTAGAATGGGTTGTAGAGAATATCTCATTGACTCTCAGTATGACACTTTTATAGGTTCCCATCTCTCCTCTAAAACGATCTAATAGTTTGCCAACAATCCTTCATAACCTCATATATTTTGAGATGTATTGGAATACCAATCTTGAGTCTGGGCTTATTGTCCAACTACACAGCCTGACCTCAGAGACAAAATCCAGTGGAAGGCCTTCTTAGCAGGGCATGGGGGTGTAACAGCAATGGGTGAGTAGGGGAAGGTAAAACTTCATACAGTCTATTTGGCGAGAGGCAAGTATGGCGACTTAACGAGTTTACAAATAAAAGAGAAATTGACATTCCTACTTGATGCTGATGTAATGTAGTGTTTTACTGAGAAGCCTATTTGATCGTATAATGTACATGTAAGTACCTAATCATGTACAGTTTCTATTCATGTATGCAACTTTAATTCATTTAAATAAATAATTCATTCATTCCATCATTTATTATTGTGATACAAAGTCCAGTTTGGGATGAATAATGGCATTATTTGGTTCTATGTGTAGACACTTTGGTAAACATATTTGAATGTAATGGAGGAAAGGCAATTGCCTGGGATACAATATTGTGTATGCCCCCTTCATTCCATCAGGGCATTAACCCATCAAAGCATCGACCCCACAAGACCTCTGAAAGTCTCCTGTGGTATCTAGCAAGTTTCCAAATTTACCTTGATTGTCTTTGAGATGTTTCTACACTTAGTTAGGAGTCCACCTGTAATAAATTCAGTTAATTTAAAATACACATGCAGCTGTCTATATATCTAACTGATAACAATGCATATCAGAGGAAAGAAACAAGCCATGTTGAAGGACTGCTTGTAGAGCTCAGATATAGGATTCTGTGGAGGTACAGATCTGGAGAAGACTACAGAAAATAGTGCTACACTGAAAGATCCCAAGAGCACAGTGGCCTCCATAATTCCCAAATGGAGGAAGTTTCTGGATCTGGCTTCCCCACTTAACAAAGTAATCAGAGGAGAAGGGCTTTGTTAAGAGAGGTGACCAAGAACCCAATGGTCCCAGCACTTCTGGGCATTGTGGCACAGTGACTTAGTAAAATTCACACAAAAGCCTGCCTTGGGTTTTAGGCACCTTTTGCAAAGTTCAGGCAGGCTTTCATGTTATTTTACTATTTTTTTCACATTATCATTAATGGGTATTAAATCCAGAATTAATTAGTATACATTATCTCTGAATTTGATGACTGCATTACGTTTCAACAATTTGGGACAGATTAATGTTTACCACCTCACCTCTTAGCAACATTTTGTGATGAAAAGGCAGTTTTTCTCTCAATATTGAGTTCAGTTGCTTATCAGTTTGTCGTTTCCTTTGTCATATTTACAGTTCATAATATGCCCTCTCTTTTCAGTGGAAGTCAGGTCTGGACTGCAGACAAGCTGTTTTAGGTCTCTTTTGTATCTCTTATTTACTGTACATGCTTTTCATTTTATTTCAGATAAATATCTTTTTGTGAAGTCGGGAAGCTTCCATGGTGTATCTGATCTGCTCTTGAGGCAAACAAACTTAAAACAGCAGAGGACTGGGGAAAGCTGAATTAGGAAATCAGATTAGCTCAATAAAATCATTTTCACAAGTTCTTATTTTTAGAAAGCTTCATATTATTAAATGTTATCTAAAGATCAGTGAATTTTCCCTACATTAATCAATGATAATAATGAATAACACATTGAAGATGCGTGTTATGGAGCAATTTAGATAGACATGTTTGAAAAATAAGGGTTTCTTTGGGACCCAGTATGTCTAGGTGTGGTTGGGCCTGTTAACTCCATCAGCAGACTGACTGATGGCTTTCAGTGATTGATAGAGGACACCAATCAGGACGGTCTGTCAGCACCTTATTGTCTTCTCTCCCCCACACACACTGATAAGAACCAGCTCTCTCACATAGAGCCTCTATCTGCCTCCCTGTCTTTGCTGACTGTTTGTCCATGTCACCTTTCTTCTATCTTACTTAAAGCCTAAAATACTTCTCTAAAAAGTAACTGTGTTGTCTTATGCCTCATTTGTGTTTTTGTCTTTTAGAACTGCCTTTTGTTTTGTCGTGCTCCCTGTCCCTCCCTTTCACTCTCTCATGTATATAAGAAGCACCTTCTCTAAAAGGGGGATCTTTCAGCCTTGTGTCTCTGCCATTGGCCTGGCATGTTGTGATAAGCCTCAGGCACAGCAAACATGACATTTTGACCCTCACTATTTTGCCCTGTGCCCATTAAGGGAAATTGGGGTGAACCACTGACCCTTGTTCAAACGGAACTGAAGAACTTTGCAGTGAGGACAGTTTCAGCAAGGCTGCCCATCCAAAAAAGTCATTTCTCATTCATGCAGCACACACAAGCCAGCTAATTACACTGAAACAGGAGATGGTGGGCTTGAAAAATACAGGAATGGATAAATTATGTGAACATATGTTTGCATTCAAAACCCAATATTCTCCAAATTGCACATAAATGACTAAATAATGCCAAGTTTATCATTGAAAAATCATATTCGAGCATGTCAGCTAAATACCAATCAGTTATTATGTGTCTTTGTTCTCTTTTTTTCTCCCATGTGAGACCCAGCAGACTCCAATATAATGTAATTGTATGTTACAAATCATGTGAAATAGTAATCCTAATCACAGTTTGTGCAAATTTCTGCCTCAAACAATTGGGCGAGCTGTTCAGGAACTGTTCCCAAGCATAAAGTGCTAGCTTATGATAGTTTTTCATTTCAAAGAGCAGAGGTTTTATTTACAGTAGTTATATGCCACCCATGTGCGCTTAAAATACACATTCTGTTTATTTTTGAATGTCTGTAAGGATCCGCCTTAATTATGACATTTCTGTACATTGTAGTGAACAGTTATTCATTTATTCATTCGTTCTGCTGAATCCTAGTCAGCTGTACAGGAAAGCCATTGCCCAGACAGCACCACAGGGTGCAAGGCAGGAACAATCCTAGACAGAACAACAATCCATCATAGGGCACATAGACTTATACACACACTAGGGGAACAGCACACACTAGGAAACGATTAACCTGACACTCATGAGAGGAAACTGTGGTATGTGGAATAAACCTATGCATACATGGGGCAGACATAATAATTCCAGAGACGCAGAGTCTGAGGTCAGGATCGAACCAGGGATCTCAAGATGAAAATGCTAACCACTACATTATTACCCTTGTTAATGAACCACATATCCAGATTTTTATTATTTACTTTCTTCCAATATGTTCTTAAAAACATATTAGGTAAGTTACTGGGCAACACAGTGGCAAAAGTGGTTAGCACTGCCACCTCAATAAGCTCTGAGTTAACTTAAGCTTTAGTTAACCCCATTCAGCCCGGGCTGTCAGTGTGGAGTTTGCATATACTTCCCATGTCAACATGAGCTTTCAGCAGGTACTTCGGTCTCCTTCCAAAGTCATGAGTTAAATCAAATGGTCTCTCTAACATGTGTGTGTGTGTATGCGTGTGCGTTTGTGTGTGTGTGTGTGAGAAAATTATATATATATATATTTCTATCATTCAGATAGCCAGCCATGCCTGTGTGATGACCAACCTGGGACTTGAGGACACAAGGTGGTGGGGTAGCAACCTGCATCTCTGGTACATGTTTGTTTTTTGATACGTGTCAGAGATATTGCCTTTGAAGCAGTCTAGTGTTTTAAGATTGGGTAGATATTTGCAGTCATTTCTCACAGGAATTGATTCTGCAGCATTTTGACCCCAGCACACAAATCTGCCTTGAGCTATTTAAAAAATTCATAAGAAGTGGATTCCATTGAAACATCAGCTCTAACAAGTCTCATACTGGAGTGAAGGCCAATCATTCCATCAACTATTAACAATGCTGCTCTCTATGTATGCTTGAAAATTTTAGCTGCTGTTTGGAATGATATTGGGTTTTTTTTATTATCATGCTAGTTCTACTGTAGAGTTCATTCAGACGCAACCAACCATTATTAGCCTGCTGTTTAAGCTTCTGTAAAGGTGAATTTTGGTCTGGAGATGAATTGTATATGTTTGTGATTGAGTGGTGATTACTGGACTGCAGTCGCCCTACCTGCCTGAGGATGATGTATGACTAGTTGTGTGGTGGGACACAACATCAAAGAACAAAAGAATGTTTATGTGAGCTGATTTTGGTTTTATTAATGTTAGACCTCCCACATGACACTTTCATTAATACATAGGTTTCTTAAGCGCAATGTTATTATTTGCATGGTTAGTTTACTCATAAATGTAATCGTTTCACAAAAATGTCACTTAAGATCTATACAGTCATTACTCATTCCACATAAATACATTTTTCTTTTGTGTGTAGGGTTTTCAAACAGCTGATGCAGTACAATCACCCTTCAACACTGGAACATGTGCATGTGTAACATGTCCTGCATGAAATCAGCACCAATGAACCAGATTGTTTTGGAGAAATCTGGAGGCTGATTGGAACATTATGCTTAGAGTAAAAACCACAACCGAACGGACCTGCTTATATTTTCTGAATATATGGGGTGCTAAATTTATGGAGGGTCTTTACAGTGATAATAAAATCCCTACAATGTATTACTACTCATGATTGTATTAAAATATAACTCATTAACATTTGAACATTGAATGAATTCATTTAACATTGACTCCAGTAATGGCATTACTGCCTCTTTAAGCACACACATTGCATACTTGGACTCATAGACAAAAACATTGTGTTGTTACGTTTCAAATAATTGTCCATATGTTTCTGAAGAATGTTGTGCTGATGTATTAAGTCATTTGATTTTCTGTGGTGCAAAGGGTCAGTGTTTTCTCAGCATTATCCCAGCTGATTCTATAAGCATAATGTATGATATAAAACAGATCCTGGTTTCTAGCTAATAGCAGAATAGAGACAGAGAGATGTTTTGCAGGATTGGGAAGCACAGATTCCACATTAGCCTTCAAGTGGATTCAGGGAGCAAGAGGTTGTATTCAGCTGAGATAACATCAGTAATCATGTAGGACTTTGGTCTGCAAAGCATGTAGTGATCGCTTTCTGCAGTATGAAACAATGTGGAAAGTTTTAAACAGCTTTAAGATTAATGTTCAAGTTCCCACTAATCTGGGAATTTGGAGAATCATAGTTGCTCCACAGTGGGCGATATCCATGGCTGCTGAAGGGGCTGTTTTAGTCCACATGGGGTTAACAGCTACACACCATTAGCTGCAGCACACTGGAACATGGCCATCTCAGCCACGGATCATTGTGTTTCTCTTTCAACCACAAGAGCAAGGAAAGGACGGGGAAAAGCGAGCAAGTGCGTGTTTTGTAGCCAAGGTGAGAAGGAAAAGATTGACTGAGGAGCACAAAGGCCAGAAATAGCGAGCAAGTGTTAGGGGTAAGTTGAAGCAAAAAGGAGTGATGAGTTCAGTGCTGTCTTAGGCATAGGAGAACTGGCAGAGGAAAGAGAATGAGCGGTGTAGAGAAGTGGAAAATGTGATGATCCACCTGGAAGGTTTCAGTGCCGTCATTCAGCCGTGGGATCATGTGAACAGATTACACATTATACCGAATCTCAAGGGGCATTCAAGTTCACTTTTCGGAGAGAATCTGAGCTAGCAGTGCACTGTTATCCACTCATCATCTTGTACATATTACCATTCTTTAGTCCATTCCATTAAATGTAAAAAGTGTTAGTACACCTAAGCACATTAGGCTGGGACAATATGGTGGGACAGTATTGGCATACTCAAACACATTAAGTACATCAGGCTGTATGACAGTACCACTTACATTACATCGAAAGGAAAGAGGGTCGGTTCAGTCATATGCATTAAACTGATTGAGGGTGGGGGTGCAGGTGGCATTTGGAAACACATTATGGTTGAAGGGAGATGGCATGCTTAAACACTCAGTACTGATGGAAACGGAAAGTGGGGGAAAAGTGCAAAAGTGGTTTTATCGCTGCAAACTTCACCAACTAAGAGTAACTTGGTAAAATCTGCCATGTTACCTGAATTTTGGCACAGACTGACCTTGCATATACAAACAATTCATGCACAGTTGAGCACTGTCTCCTTTAGCTGCTTTTGCTTTTAGAAGAAAGACAGCATAAACCTATTGAGACTTACTATGTAAATAATGGTCGGAAGACCCCATTTGCTGTAACAGCCTTCACACTTCCGAGACGTCATTCCACTAGATTATAGAACATGGCTGTGAGGTACTGCTGTTGTATAATAAGCCCTGGCTCAATGTTGGAATTTCAGTTCATCTCAATTTTGTCTCATATATTTTATGACAGGGCTCTTTGCAAACCAGCCAAGTTATCTAATAAATCTAGGAAACCGTGGAATGATTATTTTGACTATAGTTGATGACTACAATCTGGTTGCAACTACACAGACAACTGCACCTGGTAAATTAAACTGAAATTCCAATCCTTTGCTAACTGGTCCAGAGCTACTGTCTTACCACTCTGACAGTTTCTAGAAAGACTTTGAAAGATATTGATCAGGTAATCCACCACTAGCATTCGTTGTGGACAGGCCTCAAGCTAAGCTAAAAGTCTAATACTGTTTTAGGGTATTTCTTTAAGCCCAACAGAAAGACCAACCCACAACAAAATATATTGTCTATACATATAGTATTTAACAGGATTATCAGGCCCCCCATAGTGTTTTGCATTACAAAAGACATACTGTATACGCAGGCCACGTCAGCAGGTAATCCTGTTCAACTGCTCATTAACACAAATATCTAATTAGCCAATCACAAGTCTGGTAGACATGGTCAAGGCAACCTGCTGAAGCTCAAACTAATCCTCAGTTTTTTTAACAAGACAATGGGTCATCTTAAAAGTGTGTTTGGGGTCATAATCATGTTCTAATACTGCTATGTTTCAGTATGTCACTTTACATGCTGGCGTTCATGGTTCTCTTAAAGAACTGTAGATCCCCACTGCCGGCAGCACTCAGGCAACCCCAAACCATGACATTTTCACCCCCATGATTGACTATAAGCAAGAAACTAACATGCATTACAGCATTTCATGAAAGACAGACAGACATACATAAAGAAAGAAAGAAAGAAAGAAAACCAGTCTTTTATTCATTTTTGTTTGTCCATACATTTTACCGTGGAAAATTAAATAGAAAAGTTCACCTGCACATCAGACATCGGCATTCATGCAGCCCCAAACCATGACTGACTACAGGCAAGAAACACTTGACTTTGTACTACTAACATTCACAACAGCATTTCACGAAAGAAAGAAAGAAAGAAATCTACTCTAAGTACTTTACATTCTTTAAAGCCTAGCCATGAGTTGCTTTGAACTGTTTATTAGCAACCAGCCTAAAAGAGTTCACCTGTGCAGCTGTGCTTGTAAGAATGTTGTGTTTTTATTGCATTAAGCCCCCTGCGTATTTAATGGTTGAACATTAGTAAGTACTTGTTCCACAAATGACTGGAATTTATGAAGTATGAACACTCTATAATGTGCCTTTCACACTACCTTACATAACTTTGCCCATAATCTAATGGTTGCTTTTGAGCAATACATATTTATACCATGATTCATTGAGAAGTCCAAAGTAAATCTAAGTTGAAGAAGGACAAAATATTTGTTGACTTTACTCTCTCTTCTTGGGGCGCTTGCAAAAATCTTTTATTTTCAATTAGCCAGGTTGACTTTGCATGCTTAATTAAGTTCTCAGTCTGACAGGTTGTCCGACTTCTTCAAGCCTATTAAGGAAGGCTTAAGTTCGTGAGTAAAGCCCAGACGGATTGGGTGCAGCTGAATCTGGTTTAGCTGGAAGGTTATGGGCCTAAAGCCAGTCTATTTAAGAGGTTTCAGAGTGTTTGACCTGGGCAGATTGAGCTAATCCCTTGCCCTTCAAACCACCTCCCAGTGAGCCTGAAGACCCCATCGTACAGTAATTCTGCACTAGGTTGATCAAAATAACAGAAATACATATTTTTTTTAAAAACATTGCTGTAACAGGCTCATCGCTTGCTTTTTGTTGTTTTTTTTTAATACATTTGAATTTAAACAAAAACAAGAGCTAAAGTGCTTTTAAGGTTACGTTTGGTGAAAACATAGTGCATAGGAATATTTCAGTGCAATAACACACAGTCTTAGAAATACGAAAACAAAGATAAACAAAGGTATGTGATTTTAGCTAACAAAAAAAGCTGAAACTACAGTTCAGCAAAATGTTTGGTTCCACAAAAGAAACTGAAATGAAAACCAGTCTTGTATTCATTTTTCATTTTTGTTTTTCCATACATTTTACCATGGAACATTAAATAGAAAAGTGCACCTGCACATCAGACATGCACAGACTTATCAGAAGAATTAAATCACAGAACAACAAATCTCATCCACCGATTGCAGCACCTTATTGTTCAGCGTCAATAGGCTGCACACCTGGGTGAATATATGAAACATAACTGTCTGTTATTGGGTCGCAAATGAACTGCGTGTAAAATGTACAATATGAACTAACATGGTGTTATATAAAATGGGTTGGATAGGAAGATAACAAAAGGATACCCATAACTAAATTGTGGACACTTAAATTACCACAGAGGTTGACAACGTGTGGTATGGTTTGGAATAGCAAGTGTAACAAAGAAATGGGCAAATTCTTGCAGAGTTGCATAACCAGTTAGTGTAGGAATGGCCAAAGCCAAAATGAACTGTCTGGTGTCAAAGTTCACAGGGCTGTCACTGTAAAATTGTACAGTACAAGACTAGGGAAAGATACACACTTGTAAATACAACTTCAACCCTAAATCAGAAAATGGGGTTGAGTCAGTGAGCAATATATGCTGCCTTCAAGAATACATGTTTTTCAGGAACATCCATTAATTTTTCACCAAGCCGAATAAGAACTATTTAGAACTGAAATATGCATATCACTTCAAGTATTTTTTTCTGAGGAACAGCGTTTCCAAACATTTCAATAGTTTTCTCATGCATTTGCTGACAAACAGGAGATCCTCTGCCCACCTCTACTCCATAAAACCTTTACCAAATCAAGATTACAATCACCTGTTGAGATCACCTACTTGAAATCACATTATTATAGTCCTCACAAGAATAGGCAATACTTTAAAATGAAAATTGAAATATCCCCACATTTTTTATTTATTTGTTTATTTTATTTGGCACAGTCCTGAAATGCAGGAATAGATGTTTATTAACAAATGAAACTGACCAGACAAAACATGAACTATCTTGGGTACATACTGTCTGCAGTTAAATACAAGTCAAAAACAATGTAAGAAACACTGCATTTTAATAAAATTAGTTTGTTTACTATCCCAGCTGTTTTCTGATTTGGGGTTCAAGTTTTAAGTATGTGGAGCAAAATCTTTTTTTACATTTTGTATAGAAGCAATAAACAAAACAAAAAGGGTTGAAGAACCTAATAGGAAAAAAATATATATAAAAACATATAATATATACTCCCCAGACAAAAAAAAACATTATCTGGTTTAAAGTGCTAGTAACTTTAAGCTTCTGAATATGACGTTGCATAAGGATATGAATACCTGCGAGGATTCATAGATTGAGAAAATGTGGTACAGTGCAGTGAATGTCTCGTTCAATGTCTGGAAATTGGGTCACAAAGCAGATTTGTGTGTATCAAAAGACATAATGTGAAGGAAGTGGCTAAATTTGCAGGTGTATCAAAGTGTACATTCGTATGGTTCCACGAGTAATAGTAAAAATCCCAGTCTACAGGAACTTCTCGTCAGAATTAATTCAGGTATTACACTCTATTAGACACATTTCAGTCACATATAACACATTGTATTGTATGGCGAGTATATAAAAAAACAGACTAAGACAGGTGTGTATGTGGGTGTGTGCTTTGTGTGTGTTTAGTGGATACTCTTCAGCTGTCATATACCATTTCGACTCATCTTTGACAGTTATCATAGACTGAGGTGTTGACTCAGTCTTACAAACACAGCCTTAGACAAGCAGGTGTGCTTCATTTTGACTAAAATATAGACATGTTATTGGTCGTGGAAATTGTTGTATGGATAAGGGCAGGCTTGGTACATGCATTGTTTTTGTGAAACATTTTTTCGTGACATCTGTTGTTTTAATGTAATCCTGTTATACACTAATCTGACGTCACTCTAATCCTGAAGGAATTACCTGCTGTTGGAAAACTTGTCCCCATCACAACAAAAGTTTACAATGAGCCACTTGTTTGGTTCCTAAAGCCTATTGAGATGGAAGTAAAGGGGATTATAATAGAAAGAAATGCAAAATACTGACACTGTTTTCTTCAAAAACAGACCTTCAAGTCAAAACTCGATTTTCTAGTTTTAGCCGAGGGATGCCTTATATGACTAAATTTTTCTAACCTCTTTAAAATAAAATGTACCTTTTACTATAGTGGCTGTATGTATTGAATATAACAGCAGTGATAGTTTCCATAAGGTACTACAGTAAATCTGAGATTTTATGTTCACCGTATGGATTGCAGCCAAGCTGTATATTATTATGAGTATTCTACCATAATACTGACCATATATCCAGCCAGCCTATATCCTTAATATCCTGTCTGAGTTCAATACTAACAAAACTTAAGTAATCGCAGCATGATAGCAGAGCTACACAATGAGGAACATGAAGAGACTTTTCCAGTTGTTGCTAACCACAGTATGTCGGTTGGGTTTCGTGGCCCTAGGTCACTACTGTCATCAGAGAAAGAAGCATATGTGCATCTCATCTTCATTCACAAAAAACGCTGGCCCGGATGCGGTTCTGTGAATAGGTAAGATGAGCTGATGAAACGAAGCAGATGTCGAGAACATGGGTGTTTTGTAATATTCAGCCTAAGTGGACAGGGGACATGTGGAATGCACTCTACTGCTTGTGGTTAGGGCTTTCAAATCTCAGGGTTCAGTCACGCAGGTGATTGATGTGGCTTTCTTGCCGTGAGCACCTCCATGTAGCTTCTTATTTCACAATCAGCAGGGGCTCACTTCAAAGTAACAGCCCTCATGCAAAATGCCAGCTGACGACAGTGTAAGCTGTGATTCGTTTTATGCAAAAACAACACATGTCATCATCCATGTGAACACTTTTCATCCATGTGAACAATTAATGTGAAAAAGTATTCAGCACAAACACTTTCATTGAACTAAGTTTGTGGAATAGGTTTATTGTCAAATGTACACTGTAGGGTTGCAATGTGGAAGCAGTCTTTTTCTGACGCATAAATTGTGTTGTATTATCCCATCAAAATGATATACAAAGAGCACACATCAATTATTTTTCTCCACATTTCATCAGACAAGGCCTGTGTGACACCAGACCCAGTCCCAGACCCAGTCAGCACTCAAAACCAGGTTTCCACACTACAAAATTGCTGATGTGCCTGCCAACCAGGTTTGACTAGTATAATTATACTGTGCTTAGAAAGGTATACTGTTAACCATTTTCTTATTCTTCCACACATTTCTGTGATCAATACAGACCAAACCACTTAACATACAGACACGGTTTAAACACCGTTGTGTAGATAATCATGTAATTATGCAATGTGGTGTGATTTTTTTAGTTGATCCAGTTTTAATAGTTAAAAGATTTAAGGTAAAAAAAAATATTTTTGGATTGGGCTACAAAGCCACATGGTCAAAATGTACATGAGGCCAAATTTACTGGGACACAAACCCATGTGAGTATTGATACACAACCCACAAATGGCCACATTTTTGACATGTGATCAAAAGTACTTAGACACAAACCCACATAATGACTACTACTTCCAATATACTGCTTGCAAAAAAAATATGAGTAGTACATTAGTAAAATATTAGTAAAATATTAATCATTAATCAAATACTTAATACTTATTACAAATCACTCACTCATTGTCCCACCC
The DNA here is from genome assembly GCA_033117975.1 of Parotocinclus spilosoma. Lineage (NCBI taxonomy): Eukaryota > Metazoa > Chordata > Actinopteri > Siluriformes > Loricariidae > Parotocinclus > Parotocinclus spilosoma. Next base: position 3,000 of record JAVSBV010139510.1, on the reverse strand, counting down.
CATTTAGGGTTATCCCTACCCAAGTAGAATTCAGATTCTCATTGTGTGAAAACACAATCACTCACTCATAGTGGGACACATTAGATGCACCACCTGATCTAACGCATATCTTTGCAATATACAAGGAAACTGGAGTACCTTTAGAAAACCTACTCTGGCATAAGGAGAATATGCAAACTTCACACAGGTAGCAGGTGAGCTAAGAATTAAACCTGAGTCTCTGGAGCAGTAAGGCAACAGCTCTAACCACTGAATTTAATGTTCATTTTATATAGATGTCCAACTAAAACTGAACTGATTCATTTAGCAGATGCTCTTGGTCAGAGTGTTTTATGATTGAGCTGAGCAGCAGAAGGTCAAGGACCTGGTGTAAGGGTCAATCTGTGGTAGCTTTGCAGAACTAGGATATAATTTATATTATATATTTTAATATATTTATATAATTATGATTTTATATTTTCATAGAGGAGCCATAGCCAATGCTCATCCACTGTCATAAATGTATCTTACTCAAATGTCCACATAAATTCATATATGCCTAATAGATTAATGTTTATTGTTTCGACCTAATTATATAAAGTGCTGACAACTTTTACTCACAAAACCTGTAGACTGATTACTTTACATTGTATCAAAGTCTCATGTGTTCAGTGTTGTCCCATGAAAATATATAATAAAATAGTTACAAAGTGTGAGGGGTGTACTCACTTTTGTGACATACTGTACACTTTATAGACAAAAGTTTGTGGAAACCCAAAATAGATATCCAAATCATATTAGTATGGAGTTTGGACCTACCTTTGTGCTACAGTAACTTTTGTATTTTGAAGCTTTTTCTTTCTTAGGGCTTTCAGTTGGATTTGAAATATATTGTTTCAAGTGTAATTCTATCCCAAACTTTTCGGAAAGACTAGTACTATAAATGATGGAACCGTCATTTCAGAAAACGATTAATCACCTCACTGGATCTTGAAGACAGTCTGCATCAAATCACTTAATCTTTAGGAGTGGCTGAATTTGAGGAAAAGGCTGGCTGATTTTTTGTGGTTATACTAACAGTGTATACACACTTGATTGTATGTCATACATTTTCCAGTCTGTGCAACGCACATAAATGTGTTTTTTTTTTTAAATAATTGAATGTACTATTGCTAGTATTTTTGAGCTTTTTGTGCATGTCTATTAATGTATTATTACTTGGATGAAGCTTGGACCACATTTTAAGCATAGTTAATGAAATGGTTTTTATAATAATATCTAGTAATCACAATTATATGTTGTATCTCTAACTAGTAGAACAAATGAAATACCTTCTAATCAGTAGGTGTGGAGCAGCATCCAATTATATCTACCTGTAAGTATTAGCCCATCTTTCATGTTGCTGTTCACAATTATATGATTGTCAAAAAATTCATCTGAACATTGTAATAAATATGGAGCCACAATGCAGTCATTCAGTCATTGCGATTGCAACCTAACTGTGAAACAGAGTACTTGCTACATATTGGAATGCAAATGATTATATGCGCACCAGATGAAGTCATGATTCTGAGGTCATAAAAAAGCACCTGCAATACCAGATGTTGCTATTAAGCTGTTACGATGCCACAGTTAGTGAGAAATAAGTCACCCAGAAAGCGCAATGATTTGATTAACAGCAACAATTTAATTAGCAAAGTTTAATTGCATTTCACATATTTACAGATACAACAATATGTAACCCTTTGACATGCATTAGAATTAAGAAAACTGTATTAGCAACTACCCAATTGTCATGGAAAAATTTTAGCAGAGTAAAATGTGTGTGTTGGTGTCTACATTAATGTCTTAGTAAGGCCAAACCCATAGCTTGCTTTGTTAGTAAAATGCAGCAATTTCCATGTGTGCCCCAGCCAGCTGTTGAATGGAGCACTTCACAGCTTGGCTCCCAGAGCAACATAAGGTATCCAAGACGTCCCAGATGGATGGTCTGCCACAAAGGAATAAATAATATACGCACCCCTATTTTTAACAATTCGGCAAATGCACTGCAATTCATCCAGAGCCAGTGGTCTTATTCCAATTAACTGCCTTGGGTAATATCAAAATCCCCCAGTGCATATCATTTTGGATTTAAGTGACCACATCTCTTGCAAAATAACATGACTCATTCAGTTATTTTCAAAATAAATTTAACCGCATGTTTTATTTTTGGTAATACAATATAACTGGTGTAGACAGACATTAACTTAAATCTGTCAATTCTGGTTTAGTCAGTGATCAAGGATTTTGACATGTACAGCAGTTCCTGAAAGTTTGTGAATCATTTAGAATTTTCTATATTTTAAATGTGAATAGTTTCTAAAATATTGTCAGATTTCCACACAGGTCCTACAAAAACAGAATGGATAAAGAAAACCAAATGTAACAGTTATTTTGAAGATTAAAGGCATGTGTGTTCAATCAATGGGACACACAAACATCAGATTCGAATTTGGCACTCTGTTGTATGGATTAATTAAAAGTTGAAAAATGGACTCCAAAAGGAGATGTTGACAACAAAGATCACGCCAAAATCAAGGCATGTAATAGTCTATTAGGTCACCACTGTAACTTCTAAGCAACTAATGGCCTTTTGCACAATGGCTGATGTAAATGCTCATGTGATCACAATCAAGACAATAGTGAACAACGTTGGTGTGCATGGCAGGGCTGCAAGGAAAAGTCACTGCTTTTAAAAATAACACTGCTGTCTAGGATCACATAGTCAAGCCAGAGTTATATTGGAAATATATTTCCAAAGCCAAAATACAACTTTTCAATTTAGAGAAGCATTTTGTCTGGAAACAGATATGTTTTTATTATGTAATCTAGCATGTGAATCATATGTGAAACATGGTGGTGGTAATGTCAAAGTTATTACCTGTTTTGCTGCATTTGGGCCAGGTTGCCTTGCCATTTAATTTGGAAATTATTCATTTGAATATTTTAATATAATGTAATATTTTTTATATATTTATA
>JAVSBV010139502.1:0-16446 GCA_033117975.1 Parotocinclus spilosoma | reverse complement strand
ATATAATAGGATTTGTTTCGGTACTTTAGGATTTGGTCCGAATAAGCGGCTGGTCCCATTAACCAGATTCGACTGTACTTACTACTTGATGTAAAGGTTTGGTTGAATGTCCGTCCGTTCTGGGTCATCCTCCTGGTTGATGGTTTTATCCTAAAGCAGCCCCAGTGCTCCTGTGGTTTACCTGTATCCAATTCCTCCTCTGTATTTCCCCAGCTCTCCAGTGGTGCGACCCGATACTGTTTTACACCTCCTCCATTCCTCAATCCTACATCCTTCAGCCTCCGACTTTGAAATCGATCAAAGTGCACCATATATAAGTATGGATCAGTTCTCAGAACGCAATCCTGGAAGATAGTGGACGTACATCGATTCCCTTCCACCTCATACTACGGTCGCTGTGCGGATGCGGCGCATCAGACGCTCCGTCCTCGTTTTCCGTTGCTCGCCGATTTCCCGCGGGCTCTCGTGGACTGGGAATCGAGGAAGGAGAGGAGGATCTGGAGGAGATATCGGATCCACCCTGTGTTGTTTGCTCCCTAATCTTCCACGCTGTGCTCTGGGGTATTTTACTTTTATACTCTTTGCACACTTTCTACTCTGGCTCCATGTTACAGAGCTCAAACGAGTGGTAAAACCCCTGCGGTACGAGCTAAGGACTCCCCCTGAGCTTAAAATCATCACAGGGTTGCACCGAGATGTGGATGTTATGAGTGTAAAAATCACTCCAACTCAGCGAGTTTGCTCAAAACTGCAAGGACGATTCAAAGCATTACTAGAATTAGGTTCTTCGAACTTCAATGTCACCGGTCTCCTGAGGGAGTCGCCGTTTCTGAGTAATCCAGCCAAAAATACACAAGAGGGGCTTCCTACCGTAGATCAAAACAAAAACCTAGAGCGTGAAAACGTCTGACTAAAAGCCTAGGATGACGGTATCGTTATCGTTTCCGTAATTTTCATGTCAGAAACGTTAAAGCCGGAGTTGCTGATCATCTGCAGCTCGGTCCATGAAGCTCCGATCGGCCGTTGTACATCGTTTAATGAAAGGTTTACGGCGGGTATAAAACCAACCTGCTGCGTCTTGGAGAATATCGGATAGAAAACAAGGAGCTGCTGATGCTGTATAACCCTCCCGTAACATTTCAAAACCAGCTACAAACTGTTACGATATGTGCTAGGACCCAAGTATGCGGGACCAAGGAATACCACGGCATATAATTATAATGGGAAAATAATACATAACAAAACTGAAAAGGGGAAAGAAGGAGCGAAAGGCTCACCAACATAAGAAAACCAAAAGGTGAAAAGGCGCTCCGCTGTGTTGCGTCCCAGGAGGGAGCAACGCACGAATAAATCGCGATGAACGCCAGGGGGCTGCCCTTTACGGCCAGATATGGGGTTCGGCGCCGATAACAACCCTATAGGAAGCAGCCCTTACGAGCCGCGACTCCCGGGCGCCATCAGCTGCCGGGGAAGGAAGCGGCGGAGTCCATGCAGGACTGTGGGTGAACGTGCGAAAGCACGATAAAGTGCCTATTTGGGACGTCTCCCGGCACGGGGGGACTCCGGAACGGGAAAAGGCGAGCCGGAGCTCGCACGTGATTGTAACGCGAGAAAGGGAGCCAATTTGGGACGCTCCCCAAATCAAGGTGGGCAGAAGCGATTCCGGAGCGCCAGAGGGCAAGCGTGAGCTCGAGTGTGCAGTAGCGCACAAAAAAGAGGAACTGGGGCGCGTCTCAAATAGAGGCGTGCAGCTGGCTGAAGTGAGGCTTCATAAGAGCTGGGCTGGGACGGAACCGGAAAACCTGGATCTTTCCATAAAAAGGCTAAAAACCTCTGAGGTTTCCCTCTTACACATCCTTCAGCTTTAAACGCCCCTGGGTGTTACCAATTGACCGTTAAGATAAAGCGAACATGCAGCGTATTGAGGCGTTTGCACACAGGTGGTCGGGCACGCAGCGAGTTCAATGACCTGGCAGCGAACAATGCTAAAACTCCCCCTTAAATAGGGAAAAAGCAGGTGTTTGCCATCAGGTCATAACTTAAGCGCTAAATATAAATCGCCTCACCGATCGCTCAGTAAGGACAACATTTCTGTTAAAAAAACTGATCTTCTGCATAGTCGCATTTTGCACCACAGCTTTCTTCTGACCCTTTTGTCGTCCCACAGTAGGTTGCTTAATTACAGCCAGCTGTGAGTATGTGTCTGACCTCCTTTGGTCACGTTTACGCTTTCAGCTGGTTCCCGTTCCAGGTCCCTTTTCTTCCCGTTGCCTTTTCGAAACCTTTGGGTTTCTGATGATATAAAAAAGATTTTAGTGCACGGCACTGCCTGTCGTTTTACGCCGCTGACATTTCACAAGCGGTTTCGCGAGAGAACCTAAACTGTCCCCGAAACATTAGGAATCCCTTCCTATCGTTCTCTGAGGAACATTTACTCAGCGTCAAAATGCGAGAGCGGGGGGATCCAAGGGTTAGAGAATCGGCGTTGCTCGGCCTCACTCCATGACTGCAAGTTTAGACCCTGCAACCTTAATTAGCTGTATTCATGGACTCCCATGAACCCATTAATAGCACTTTAAAGCATATCCATTTCATTTTCCATTTGTCACATCCTGTATTGGTCTAATGAGATGCTAAGCAGGCAGGAGCTCAGAGACAGGGAGAAAAAAAAAGAGAGAGAGAGAGCGAGAGACAGGGTATAAAATAAGAGAGAGAGAGAGAGAGAAAGAGAGAGGAGATGAGGCAGGCCTTTTGACCGGGTTACACACAACTTGATGACCGCTGATACACTAGCGGCTTTCTGTCACAGCAAATTGCTCCGCAATTAAGGTCACAAATCACTCAGCTTCGCGCTCCACTCCTTTTTCATCCTTCCTCCAAAAGTACCATTAGCATCCTTTTGAACTTTCTAATGCCTCATCAAGGATAAATGTTAATTAGATTCGTTTATAAACCGGCTCCCGTCTACAGTGCACTATTTATGAGGATTAAACACATGACACGCGGTTTTATTTAAATATTAACCGTTCTGTTCCGGGACCGTCTCATTATTTAGGACTCTCATGCCCTTTAGGGGGATTTTGTTACTGGGATCGTGTTTAATCAGAACAAGAACGATCACAACTGTTATGTGTACACGATTCATCTCCGGCTAACGTCACAAATAAGCATGGGTGTTTTTTCTCCCGGACAAGCCAGAATTTTTAGGGCAGTGTCTGAAATATGAAAAGTAAACAATAACGTTAAGCGCAGGAATCGTTATGTTATGTCTGTATGCTTTTTCCTGACGGAAAAGTGCAAAAAAACCTGCCTGCTTGCATTTTCTGTTTTTAATTTCCGTTCTTTTGAGGGGTCTCTGAGACTTCGCCGTGCATTTTTCACACTTGTGTTTTTGTGAAACGGTTCCTTCCAGTCAGTGGGACCTTTATCATGGTCATTGTCCAGCCTTTAAACTTTATTTGAACACATATTCACTTTAACTTTCACGTTTTAAGAGTCCTATAAGCTCATAGCAGGATGAGCTGTTCTGCCCGGCAACCGAGCTCTGATTGGTCAGCCTCCTTTTAATGCAGAAATGCAGCCTAAAAGGCGGTCGGTGTGAAAATCTTTCTGTCTGGCCTTAATGTTTTTATAGCGTGAACTCCGAGAAGACTTTTGATGACTCATACTGATATGCAACGGATAAAAAATCGATGTAATTAGACTCCCGTCGCATGCGCACTCAGACGTTTTGGAGTTCAGGAGCAGTTTGGGTGAGTCAGGCATGAAGTTTCGTTCTAACCTCCTTGATGTTTGTGCTGAAGTAAACTTGTATGTGAGAGTGTGTGAGGTATAATATATAGTAGTCAGCTCCGTACTTATGAGTCACGCGCCAGATGGGCCCGCAGGTTGGACGCGGCTGAATCCCGAATCACGCCGGAGCGGCGCAAACAAAACCGGATGAAAAGGCTGATGGGAAAGAAACGAATGCACTTTCTTATATTCTCCAGCTTTGACAGCATTTTTGGGGGCGAAACCTGTGTCTCGCTGATTAACACGCCTGACAGATCTCACTTCCTCAGCCCAGACGGCCCTCCGTGCCACACATCTGCTTTACCAGATTGCAGAAACCGAGTGGAAATGAAATCCCAGCCTGAGCCGAGCCGTTCTGATGCCGGTTGCCAGGTGACAGAGGTTTGACAGGTGTCCAATTGAAACGTGAAGAACCTCTTCAGCCCGAGCGGCGGTAATGAATTAGTCTTAGCTTCCAACCGAACGGCGTGGCGCTCCGTAAAACGTTTCATTAAAGTGATTAATCCACTGAACAAACTAAACGTGGACTCATCTGCTCGATGCCTCCGTTTACCTGTCCCTGGGTCCAGCTGAAAATGCAGCCAGAGACAGACGGGTGGGTGAGCCTAGGGTGCGAGGAGAACATACCAAACCGCACACAGATCGCCGTAAACTCGGCTGCTAATCAAAGGAATCGTTAGGTACAACGTTAGTGCCTAGTCCAAGTAAGGGTGGCATCACCTCCGTGCCAGTCAGCCCTCCTGAAAGAGATGTTTCCTCTTCATGCCCTTAAGCCCTCGCTGAAGAACGTTTGGTGCCATTCTCAGGATCAGAGTGCCCTTTAGGACCATGTGTATGTGACCTGGGAAAAGCCAGACTGGTGCCCATTTAAGAATTTAGAAAATAATTTATATGCCAAATAACCTAAGGCATGTCCAGTAGACCAAACACACATGTCATGAAGGTGGCATGAAAGCAAAACATTCAGACTGGGATCAAACCGGGCGTCTCTGGAGCCGTGAGACGACGCCAGTGCCACAGGTGTGTGCTGCCGTGCCACCTACATCACGTATGAGTCATTACAGACTAATGTGCCTGGCTAAGCGCCGAGTTCCTGGCCTGTTCCTCTGCAGGTTTGCTTTGCCTATAGAAGCCTGATATGATGCCTTCTGAACTCTGAACTCCAATATTGAATTTTGCCGTCGGTAAAAAAAGCGTGTGTGTGTGTGTGCGCGCGTGTGTGTGTGCTCCATCTCGCTTCTCACTTTATTGCGGTTATAAATCGATAGTGTTAGCCAAACATAACGGAATAATGGTGGGAGGGCGGTGACCTGCTATTGGTGTTCGGCTTTAATAATAAAAAAAAAAGATCTTAAATATGTAGACAGCAAAATATTTTCCTTGCGTTGCACCACAGTTGATTTACCATCTTTAATGTGTGACCAGAACAATCAGACAACGTCACAGTCGGCGACCAGGAGCTTATGTTTAACTGCTTGTTAAGGCAGTTACTGTATATTTGTGCTCAGCCAATCACAGGGCAGCAGATGTTAGATCCTTTTTGACATGCATAGATGATCAAGACGAGCTGCTGAATCGAACCGGGGAGATCGGAGGGAGATTTAGGTGATTTGAAAATAGCGTGGTTGTTCGAAAGGATTTCAAAAACAGCGCCATCTGTAGGGTGTACAGGGAACGGAGGAAATATCCAGTAAGGGAAATTCTCTGGGAGGACATGACTTAGTTATTTAAGGAGAATGGTCAGACTGGTTTGGGTTGATAGAGGATAAGGTAAAAAGACCATCTCTAAATGAAAATCATGTCCGACCACACCTATAGAGGCATGAAACCACACCATAGGTCGCCAGGCAACTGAGCGTAGGTTGTTGCTGACCCCTTTATGGCCACAGGGTCTACAAGTGGAGTGTTTAACTCAAAATAAATATGATTATCATAAGTAACCCAATAAACACACCCCTTACCCGCTGAGTCACAGGACTGAAAGTGGCAGGATGTGTCACCCGAAGTTTCTGACCGATATCAAGTGACGTTAGGGTTACTAAAGCGAGGAGCCTTCCTGTAATTCGGCATGATCCTTTTGACTGTGCGATTCACACGTTTGGAAAGGCGAGGCGGAAGGGAAGCGGCGTCGGGTGCGATCCGGCTAATTCTGTTTACCTCAGATGATTACCGGGTTGCGATTGTTGTTATCCTGAAATTCATCACGAGCGCCTGCTGTCGGTTTCAATTATCACCGTCTGCGGCGCCGAATCCGCCACGAGGCCCCCCGATGGTCTTATTAGGCCTTGGAAATCGAATCCGTACACATCGAGCTTGCTTTGTGTTAGGGTATTGTTGATGCACCTGTCTGACTGACGCTCCTCCTTTTCGTCCTTCTCGCTCGCTTTTCTGAGCGACTGAAGACGTCACGTCTCGGCTCCTCACGTCTCGTCTGGTCTCATCTTCGCGCCGCACGTTTCACGCTACGTAATGAACGGAGCACGGGCGCTTTATGACCGCGTGAAATATTAATGCCGTTCGAATGCGGTCGGCTCAAACCACGACGCAAGAATGATTAGGATGTAAACGGCACCGATCGATCATGTCACGATGATTGAATGTCCCGCCGTATGCAGATGACCGGGGGGAAACTAATTACGCTTGGGAGGCAGTCGAAAGTCTAGGGAAAAAAAGGTGAAATGGTAAAATCGCTCTGATAATCTGATAATAAAAAGGGTTTTTTTTTGCCTGTCACCGACCGACGAGCCTCCCAGGTCATGACCCGACACGACGGACTGGCCCTTAACGAGATTCGGTCGTGTTATTTCAATTATAAATCTTCAGCACTGTAAACTAATTTAAGTTCTCCATCCCAAAGATTTCTGCATTTCCAGACGCCGTCCTCATCCACACGATTTCTATCCGAGGAAGGATTGTGACAGCGTATCATTAAGGACAGAGAGTGTGCAGCGACGGGTGACAGCATGGGAGGAGTGAAGGAACCGTGTCAGCCTTAATGCGCTGCAAATAGGTGATTCGCCTTCCACGACTGCCTGCTCATTAGGTGAGGGCTGCAGGAATGTCTGGGCCTGACGCTCCCACAGCGTTTCTGCACTTACAGGTGTAAGAATTCACTCAGACTAATTCAATCAGACGGCCGTCTGTATTTGCCCGCCGTCTGAGACGCAATCGATCCAAGCGTCTCCGTCTGATTCCGAACAAGAGCCCAATATTTAAAATTGTTATACAACCTGCCCATACAAAGACACATGACCTGTGTGCCAAGTAGTGCCAGTGCCAGTGAGGTGGGTACACCTATGGTCTTAGAAGGCTTAAATGTTGACCAGACCCAATAAAGATGTGTGCTTATTAGTCCAAAGTTAGGACTTGAGGTACTACAGCAGGACTACTGCAGGACCAGGCACCACCACTGTTTGGTCCTTAACTCACAATTGCTTGGACTTGAAAGGACCAAGACTCAAAATGGGGCCCATCCTCCTTAAGATTTAGGATCAGGAGGAAGAAATGGCTTGATCTGGGCATGGAGGCTGGAGCTGATGATGGGAACAACTTGTGTAGCTAAAGCTGAGGAACATCTACAGCACAGAGCCTTCTAAGAATCACCTCACTATGGAGCTCACTAAGGCTCCCTACAATGTCCAGCACTCTGGCTCTCGCGATACACGTAATCCATGGAACGCTTTTATAGGACTGTGGTGGGGCAAAGGTAGATTTTCTAAAATGTGGACCAGAAGGTTCAGGGCTAAAGTCTGCCCCCGGTGGCCAGCTGCCAATGTTGGGCCTTAGACTTAGAGTCTTAACCTATAAATGATTGAATTGTACCTTGTGAGATAAGCTCCATTGTCAACTGAGAACTGTGGTGTCCTTGCGGATAAAGTACTGGACTGTGGACCAGAAGGTCCAAGGTTCAAATGTAAGCTCTGGATAGTGTCTGCTATAGGACTAAATCCCAAGCTGCCTCGTCCCTTCCTTAATGCAGTAAAGAGAGACAACACTGTATTGGGATTGGACCGGTGTGAAGTACGGTTTTTTTTTGTTTGTTTGATTTGGAAAGCCAGGTAAGAAGAGAGATAATGCTGAAGAAAAGCTCTTCTCTAGCTGGGTAGAAACCCGTCCATGCGGACTAACGGTGGCACTTTTTGATTCCGGAGCCGTATGCTGTAAATGCGTACATTTTATGATCCTTGTACGCCGTACCGCAAGGCTTAAGGTTCGATCTTTAAGCTGTCACTGATAGGGAGGATAATGAGAATCACGTCACGCTGACATGCCGGTACTGGTTAACGCGAGCTAAGACAACAGAGCAAACGTGGTGCGTCTGCAAAGAACAGAAAAGCGCCGGAGGGTTCGGGAATCCACAGTAACGAAAACAGCACAGCTTTAATTGCGTCCTTCAGTAAACACGGCTCGGTAATTACTAGAGCAAACTCCGCTCTGATGATGATGAAGTTTCTGCAGCTGTAATTCTGACTCGTTTTAATTGGAACTGGAATTGGAACAAAACCTGGCTTAATTAAGGGCATGACTGACAGTTCAAGAACATCTTGCGATGGGAGAGAGGACTTACAGGTCTAAGAGAAACTCCCGATTCCTTATAAAAACCTTATAATGAGTGGTGTGAGAAAAGGGACGTGATGTTATTTGTTATCCTGACCTGGAAGGCACCAAAACTTTGGCCTTTATCCCCCTGGGTTCAGTCCCTGCGCCCTAGGACTTTGGGTAATGGTGAGTTAAGGAATACAGGTAAAAGTTTAGGGTTAGGTCTTAGGGTTAGGGTTAGAGTTTGGGGTTAGAGCTTAGGTTTAGAGTTAGGGGTTAGAATTAGGGTTTAGGGTTAGGGTTTAGGATTAAGGTTTAGGGTTAGGACCTAGGGTTAGGGTTTAGGGTTAGGGCTTAGGGTTAAGGTTTAGGGTTAAGGTTTAGGATTAGCGTTTAGGGTTAGAGTTTAGAGTTAGGGGTTAGAATTAGGGTTTAGGGTTAGGGCTTAGGATTAGGGTTTAGGTTTAGGGTTAGGGCTTAGGATTAAGGTTTACGGTTAGGACTTAGGGTTAGGGTTTAGATTTAGGGTTAGGATTAGGTCATAGGGCTGAGGGTTAAGGTTTAGGGTTAAGGCTTAGGATTAGCGTTTAGGGTTAGGGTTTAGGCTTAGGGTTTAAGGTTTATAGTTAGGCCTATGGTTAAGGTTTAGGGTTAGGGTTTAGGGTTAGGATTAGTATTAGGGGAAAGGCTTAGGTTTAGGCTTAGGGCTTGAGGTTAGGGCTTGAGGTTGGGGTAAGGTTTAGGTTTAGGGCTTAGGGTTAAGGTTTAGGGTTAGGGCTTAGGGTTAGCGTTTGGGGTTAGGGTTAAGGTTTAGGATTAAGGGTTTGGGGTTAGGGCTTAGGGTTAGGATTAGGGGTTGAGGTTTAGAGTTAGGATTTAGGGTTAGGGGATTAGGGTTTAGGATTAGGGCTAAGGATTATTTTTTAGGGTTTAGGGTTTAGGCTTAGGAGTTAGGGTTTAGAGTTAGGGTTAACCCCTGCAACACGAAAAAAAAGTTGGGTTGTGATGAGAAATGATGAGATGAGAAAATGCACAATAAGCCTCCGTCACTGTATGGGGTTGGGTGAATGCCCTGGACCAGGCCAAACCTGAAATATCTCGGGTTCATATTGGGGCATTGCGTTTCCTTTGTCTGAGCTCGTTCAGATTTGGGGTTGTAGGATTAGAGGACAGTTAAGACTGTTGAGCAGTAACACATTTACTGTATGTCTCAAACCCACAGTGAAATCTTGAATAAAACCTTTTCTCAGGTATAATCTGACTGCAACTGAGACAGCGTTACATAAACAGACCTCCAGACATTATGCAATATTAGAGCAGCCTCGCTCCGGTCAGGGGTTTAATGTGGGTAATGAAACGACTTTAAAAGAAATGGTGAGAAATCAATTTTACCAAGGGACTCCTAAATCAACATGATGATTCGAATCCCATGGGCGTATGCGCAGCTGCTGTCGAAAGAAGAAGCGCGGTGCTCAGGGTTACCGACAGATTTAGGGAAAGCGAGTCGTTAGGTTGTCAAATGTCGGACTTTTGAAGCTCAGAACTGAACGGGGCCCGGCATTATTTCGGGTAGTGGATTCTGTTGTTTGGATAAATCGTCACTAGGTGTGTAATGGCCTTAAGGGCAAAGCTGCCCTGTTCTTCTAGGCATGAGATCCTGTTTCATACCATACATCTACTCATCGGTCGATGCCAGTTTCAGGCCGACTATGTGTTGGATGGCCTTCCTGTTGGCGGCGTCCCAGCGCCGTACTTGTAAGATCTGTTTGTCTAGGTCTGTGTTTCATCTCAGTTGCGGGTTGCCTTAGAGGGGAGTGAGCCTGAGGTGGAACATGCAGACCAGGGGTGCCCCCTTATAATAGTACAAACTCCCTACACCCGGAGAATGAGGTCGGGATCAACCCGGAAATTAAATCAAAAAGACCAGACGAAGGTCAAATATCAGACTTTTTATCTTTCTGCGTTTTATTAATAGTAATATTTTTTTCACATATTTATTTTCCATATCTACTAACAGATATGAAGGGGTGCACACGGGCAGCAACAATACCCAGGTAGGCTGTGGGGTTTAAACGATGCCCCGCTGGTATTAAGGGGTTGAAAGTGTGCCTAGAAGGAAACCCAAACCTTTCCAGCTCCACGTTGATGTTTACGTCTCATGTTTACGCAGCAGAACTTGAATGATCTGTGATTTCGGGTTTAGGGCATAGGGTTAAGGTTTAGGGTTAGTATTAAGGGTTTAGGGTTAGGGTTTTATGGTTAGGGGTTAGTGTTTAGGGTTAGGGCTTAGGTTTAGGGTATAGGGGTTAGAACTAAGGTTTAGGGTTAGGGGTTAACCCCTGCAACACACTAAAAAAAAGTTGGGATGGGGAAGAACTAGAGGATCATTTTGGTTTAATTTTGTCGGCCTGTTCTTGGCCGACAGGAGCGTATCATCCAGAAAACGAACCACATCGACAGCCCCTGAATTTGCAGAGCCGCGGCATTTTGCAGAAGATCCACCAACGCTGGACCCCGAACCGGTCTGGACTGATCAAGAAAAAGAGGGTTTAAGGGTGGATGTAAAATGCTGACCTGCCGCAGCGTGGGATTTATGGGGAACGAGTTGTTTTTGTCGCGTGGCCCGGATCTAAAATATTCTGCTCAGGGTAAAAATAACTCTCGGTGCTTGCAGAGTGTTAAAATGAAAGCGGATGACTGTGCAATAACACCTCAGCTCAAGGTGAACTATTGTGATAGGGGCCCTTGGGACGAACTGACAGCTGAGCACTGCTCACTGTGACACACACACATGTGCACACGCTCTCTCTCTCTCGCTCACACACACACACACACACACACACACACACACACACACACACACACACACACACTCGGTGCAATGTCCTGCCCTTGTCTGATCTCAGCAGGTGGATCCGACGGCTTGGATGATGAATACGTAACAAGCAGGATGGCTCGGCCCGGAGCTGTTTTCTGATTCCGTGCCCTCTGAGTACACTCCGTTAGACGACCAGGTGCCCCAAGGTTTGAGATGCAGCCGGATGCGTTTCACAGCGCAGCTTGAAGAGGGCGCATGGAAGCATGATGAAGCTGCTAAACGCCACTCTGAGAGTTACCCGTGGGATGCCGGCGCTGCCGGTGCGCGGCCTTCGAAAAACGTTTTCGCACTTTTAAATATCGTGGATGCTCAGCGGGGAGACACGGTGAACTCCACGGCGCAGGAGCTGGAGTCAAAACACCACTGACGCGCTTCTTCCATTAAACCTGGAGCCTTTAAAAGCTTTATAAACACTACAGCTAGGGACCAAAGATCTATCTAAGGAGCTGTTACTCCACCAATGCACACAAAGCTACTAACGAGGAGCCTGATCCTTACAACAAGCCGGAGTTCATCTGGAGCCGGAGTAAATCTGACGTTCTTAATGGGCGACTGAAGAGCAACAACACTGAGGATCAGTTTTAGTCCCGTCAACAACAATGAAGCGACTGAGTTTTGAGCCGGTTTTGATTTGAGGGACAGTCAGAAATGTTACAGGGCGGTTATACAGCATCAGCAGCTTCGTATTTTCTTTCAGGACGTCGTTCGCATGTGTTTAAACTCGCCGTTTTTCGTGAAGCTCCGTCCGCGGCCGATCGGAGCTTCGTTCGGGGATCTAAGTCCAGATGCTGATGTTCTTAACGAGTCGCTTCATCTAAATGTCTGCCATTCTTGGAAGCACGGAGCAGCAGAAAACAGGAACTCTAGGCTGCTGTGGAACTGACACCGTGGAAGATGGAGGAACTTATTACGACTGTTTCAGCACGCCCTGCGGTGCAACTTCCTTTAGCAGAAGATCTTTGTCTCCTACACGCACCGTCTTCTAGCTTTCGTTCTCCTCGTAAATAATGCAAACGCTCCTTAGCGTAATGCCTCTCACCTCGGTGCTTAAACTTATCTTCTCACTCCCTTCCCACCAGGTTCGCTCGTCATCGTCGGATTTCGGCCCGACCCCAGCGGACAATTCTGTAAGACGAAAAATCCGATGTGACTGCTCCTAAAAACTGGCAGTAAGTAAGAGAAATGATTCGTACCAAGCAGTAAAGAAGGAGCAGATCACAAAATGTGGCCGTGACAAATGAGCAGGAGGAGCAGCATGGTGCATGGTTTTCTGCCTCTTATCCTGTCGTGGGTGGGACCGGGCACAGGCCAACGCTCTGGTCCTTCACAAGGTTCCACAACGGCAACACCCGACCTTTATGTCGCAAAGTCCAGGGTTAGGGGTTAGGGATAGGGTTAGGGATTGGGGTTACGGTTTAGAGGTTGGGGGTTATGGATTAGGGTTAGGGATAGGATTGGGGGGTAAGGGTTACGGGTGGGGTTGGGGTTTGGGGTTACGGTTTAGGGGTTATGGTTTAGAGGTTGGGGTTACGGTTTAGAAGTTAGGGGTTGTGGATTAGGGTTAGGGATAGGATTGGGGGGTAAGGGTTACGGGTGGGGTTTGGGGTTACGGTTTAGGGGTTATGAATTAGGGTTAGGGATAGGGTTGGAGGTTAGGGGTTGGGGATTAGGGGTAGGGTTGGGTTTAGGGTTAGGGGTTGGGGGTAGGGTTACAGGTTATGTTTTGGGGTTGTGGGTTAGGGTTTAGAGGTTAGGTGTTATGGATTAGGGTTATGGATTAAGGGTTGGGGGGTAGGGTTAAGGTTAGTTTCAGTTTTTCTATCATTGTGGGAACTTTTTGGTAGTCATTTTGAGTATGGTTTAGGGTTAGAGTTTAATTTTAGGGTTTAGGGTAAGGGGTTATGGTTGCGGGTTGGGGTTGGGGGTTAGGGTTATGGGAGTAGAGACAAAACAAAATGACCAACGTATAAAATCTGATTTATTTCTATAGCACTTTAGCTTCAAAATATAATAAAATATCCAGATCTTGAATAAACCAAGAGTGAGAGTGGCAAGGAAAAGGTCCCTAAATGTCATGCAGATCATGAGACTCCACTAATACCAGATCATCTGATCGTCTCGCGTCGTCATTTATATCGGCACCATCATTAGCTCGTTTGATAAAAACAGAACCCTGAAGCTGTTGAACTTTAGCCAGCCCAGTGACTCCGAGTCTTGCTGATATTCACACCGAATTAAAAGAGAAAAGCGTCCGGCATCAATAAATTCTACAAAGGGAAGGTTAATTAGCAGAAGGAATCCGTCCTTCCTTCGCTCCGCTAATTGATTGATCGGAGGCGAGAGGAACCGCTGTGGATTCGGGAACAAACGAAGGTGACAGTTTAGGAAGGAAAAGGAGCTCGGGTCTTTTTTGGGAAACAGAGAACGCAAATGTTTTACAGTCAGCTGGAGGAATCGATCAAATTGAGGAGCTACCTGTGGAGAGTTTGCATGTTCTCCTCATTAGTGCATTGATTTTTACAGGGCGTTAGGTCTACATGTGTGGTGCTAGATCGGCGCCCTGGGTAGGGTTGACTGGCCTTGAGTCCTGTGCTGCCGATTCAGGCCTTGGCTCCATTCTCCATGAAATGGATTTGAAAGCAAACTAATATAAGAATTAATTATTTAGGTCAAACGTTTGGTCAACTGGCATCTCTAAAGTTGCTTAGGCCTTATGCTATAGAGTGCCTACTTAAACACATGAACACAAATTATCTACACAACACTACTGTACCTGATTATGCAAACATCACACACATACAGTGTA
Source organism: Parotocinclus spilosoma (assembly GCA_033117975.1). Taxonomy (NCBI): domain Eukaryota; kingdom Metazoa; phylum Chordata; class Actinopteri; order Siluriformes; family Loricariidae; genus Parotocinclus; species Parotocinclus spilosoma. The sequence goes on along the minus strand of JAVSBV010139502.1, from coordinate 2,431 downwards.
CTGCCACCCTAAACACACACACACACATAACTTCACCAGCAAAAGGTCCCCACAAGGGACAAAAAACACACAACACAATACAAATCTGGCCAACACACACACACACACACACACACACACACACACAAGCATATGCTGTACAGTGCCTACATGAACACATAAAACGAAATTATCTACACAACACTAATGTATCTGTATATGCAAACATGACACATATAGAGTACTGTCACCCTAAACACACACACACACACACACACAACATATACACACCTCCCACACACATAACTACACCAGCAAAAGGTCCCCATAAGGAAAAAAAAGCCTTTTCTTTTTCTCTTTCTATGCTTGTGGGGACATAAAACACACAGCACAATAAATCTGGCCCACACACACACACACAAGGAGCAAGCGAGAGCTTTAAACATGCACACAATATACTCTGCTTATGCACAAATAACACAAACGAACACAACCGAGCATACAGTAATCTTACCTGAAACAATCAGAGGTATTACGTATCAGTTTTTCTATCATTGTGGGGACGTTGGCCTCATAATGAGCCTTTTGGTCCTCATAATGAGATATAAACGTGCTTTCTCACACACACACACACACACACACACACACACACACACAGGCGTACGTGGATGCTTAGGTAATCGTATGCATGTGTAAATCTTTAAAGGATTTATAAGTGGAACTGTATTGACAGGACCAAATCGTATCGATGCTGAGCCTGATTTCTGATTTCTGATTTCTGCGTCTTCACAGGTCAGAGTGGGCGGACCATCGCAACTTTGTTTGTTTATTAAAAACACAATTCATTTTGGCCGTTGCGTTCTGCAAATTGACCCCAAAGCCAAACCGCTGTACGAGTAACAGCTAAAGTCCAAGCTTGGAAAAAAAACTTTCAATCCAGTCATCAGCCAGTGTCTAAGCAACCGTTCTTGTGCCTAATAACGCATTGTGTGTCTTTGATTAACATAATTATCTTGTGAATAACGGAAATCAGAGAGGCACACGGCTCTCCAGGCAACAGGGACGGACTCCTTTTGTGTGTCTAACCTGGTTTAAAGCATCGCCTGACACAAAAGCCTGAAATAAGGGATTAATTATCTGATATTTTAATCACTGTGATTGTGCCGAGTTCACAGTGGGGGGGAGTTCGGCGACCGCCGGGGTCCCGATGGCACCGGCCCACGACCGAGGAGACCGTAATACCACTTACCATCGATCGTTATGATTTTGATAAGCTTCCCGGAAATAACGTGGACGTTTTCATGATGAACACTGGAGTGTGTTGCTTAGGTACGAGGGAGAAGGCTGATGTGTTTGTGTGTGTGTGTGTGTGTGTGTGTGTGTGTGTTTACCATTAAGTTTATTTGAATCATTTCTGATGTGATTTCTGCATGAGAATCCTTTTAATATAACTATAATGTGTAAATATAATCGTTACCAAATTGTATTGATAGTTTTATTAATCAATCTTGGTGAATAAAGTTTCCTATCTACACAGAACGGGGATTTTTTTATCTGATTTTAATCACGTAATCATCCCAAAGCTGCCGAAAATACGACTTTCAACGACTTTAATGCACTTGAATGAAAAGCTCCGGGTTTACACGTGTCTGCCAAGGATTTATATTTTGCAACCAGCCAATAATCTTTCAAAAATATGTCCAACTTTAATATGAACTAATCACACTGTTCGCTTTCTGTAGAGTCTTCGCTATTCTTAACTCTGTGGCGCCATTCGTGTTGGGGTTGCCAGATCCCACGAGGAAATCCTGTCACAGCCAATGGAAAAAAGAGGCCGGGGAAAAGGCAGGTTTTTGGGTTAATCTGGCAACCGTGTTAGTAACTGGTACGTGTCTAATCTGATTTTTTAGTTCGGTTTACAGGATTGTTAAATAGTCAGATAACTACAGAAAGTGTAGTTAATGATATAAAGGATGCACTTTTAGAGAGGCTGCACTGATACACACACACACACACACACACACACACACACACACACACTCATTCCATGCTTTGGTATGCACACGTTCTTTGGTAAAATGAAGACTTTTTTCATGAACCTTCCCGAACACCCTCAAACACACACACACACAAAGATTGGTTTGGAATGCACTTTTTACGGTGTGTGTGTGTGTGTGTGTGTGAGCCGGGTTATCGGGCCGCCTGCAGCCCTGCCTGGTGCGACACTTTGTTGTGAGCTCAGTGTCAGTGCTGTGTTAATTGACTTTCTGAACTGCACTGTCACACACTCCATCTGTGCTGATGGGCGCTGCTGCTGTTGCTCTGAAGCTCCACGACACACACACACACACACACGCGCACGGGCACACACACACACGCACACACACACACGGCTTTTCACACGCGGGCTGGTAAAGAAGCACCTGCTTGACGGTGTCACTCACACACACGC
>JAVSBV010139492.1:0-16448 GCA_033117975.1 Parotocinclus spilosoma | reverse complement strand
TTTAATTTTAATAAATTTTCAAAACTCTCAAGAAAACTTTTTTCACATGGTCATAATGGGGTATTTTGTGTAGAATTCTGAGGAAAGAGATTAATTTAATACAATTTAGAATACGGCTGTAACGTAACAAAATGTGGAAAAAGTAAAGCGCTGTGAATACTTTCCGGATGCACTGTATAGTATGTTTTAACAAAGGGGAGTGTGGGGTATAACAGCTGTTCCGTAACTTCTTTATGCGTGACAACACTGGGTTTAAAGGAAAAACTTCCACAGTACTCTGTATAAGAAGAAAATAGAAACATTTATTTTTTAAATAAACTGTAAACTGAAAACCTTCTTAAGAGCAAAACTAAAGCTAAATAATTCCTTAAAACCCAAATGTAACACGGTAAGAAAACTGTAACGTTCACAGCCTTTAGGTCCCCACTAGACTACTAAAGCTGGACTACCCTTAAACATAAGCAGCACCAATTAAAGAGACAGAATCACCACAAATACAGGCATGAACATAGACCTATAATCCTATGTATGGCTACAGTACTTGGGCTCCAACAGGGAGGAATTACTTTTTCACACAGGGCCATGTAGGTTTGGATTTTTTTTTCTCCCTTATTAATAAACACCTTCATTTAAAAATTGCATTTTGTGTTTATTTGCGTTGCCGTTGGCTACTATTTAAAGTGGTTTGATGTTTCGAAACACTTAAGTGTGACAAACATGCAAAAAAAACAGGAAATAAGGAAGGGACAAACACTTTTTCACACCACTGTAACTGATGAGAGGTCTAATTAAAAAGTCCTGAGCTGCACCATTATGCTGACATCATTGACAGTTGACATCATTTTATACAAAGGAAACAGGTAGGAATATCGGAATAGGAAATAATTACAATACAGATGCCTCCTATCTTTTCTGAAACAAGGTACATTTGTAGGAGTTTAGCTACATGTTTTGATGGAACTCATACATGTCAATAGAATCCTTATGTTGGCATTATTGGTGCAGCTGTTACAGATTTGATTATAAATTAGTGATGTCTTAGGTCAACACTTTTGTTGATGATATGCCAGTTCAGTCACCACGGTGCACCTGGGCCTGAAATTGCGCCCTGCACTCAGGCTTTGTACTCATGTCAAGTGAATGTGTTTGACTGTATATCAAAGAGTTCCAGGTTAGAAAAGTTGATTAAATGTGTATTTGGTCAGTGGTTAAAAGAATAATTAACATCACTTTAAATAGACACAAGAGTAAATAATTTTGCTTTTCATAATTTTTCTAACCCTTTTGTTGTGTTTTGCTTCTGTGTATTCAATTAACGTAATGCAGGCCTTTTTACTGTGGAAGGAAACCGGAATACCCATGGAACACAGGGAGGACACGCACAGCACACAGAAGGGACCCAGACCACTTCACCCTGGGATTAAACCCTGGAACTTCTTGCTTTAATGAGGCAAGAGAAACTGTGTCCCCCAACCCCAACATGGTGGTGGTGTTTTCATTTGAGTTTTGATCAGACACAACAGTGTTTAAAGTGTGAACTCTAGTCAAGTCAGATTTATTTCTAAATTACATTCTAAGCATTGTCTCAAAGCCACTTTACAATATTAGATTATCTTCTAAGGCCGATCCCAAGCCAAATCCTGGAGCCATGTTTGACATTTCTAAAATAATTATGCATTTTTTTAACTTCTATTAAAATTAGGTTTGTCTAGTCATATAAAAATGATCATCATGATGATGTTTTTGAGCCAGACCTGTATGTCTTTTTTATGTCTGTGTGTGTATCTACTGTTGGAGAACAGCTTGTACTGTCCCTGAAAATGGTTGCACACTTTGTGAGGGAGCCTCTACAGAACTGGTAGACAATGGTGCCTTTTCTGTTTAGAGTCCCCAAACAGAAACACACACAAACACAAATAGGTCCATGAACAATGGCTGCTCTTACCCCAAAAATGCATCACTGCAATACACCACTGTATATTTTATAAAAAATCATGAACAAACCAGACATAAACATTGTGTATCACTCCCATTACATATTTTACAAAATTAAAAAATATCCAACAATGCTTAAATAAGAGATAATATATAGAACAAATCATTGAGATAAGAAATAACTCCTGTAATTTATTGGTCTGCAGGAATGCCTTCATTTCTTACCCTAAAATGTTATATTACAATAAGGATATTAGAACAGTTCATTAAATCAATTGTTGGCTTTACTTAATTAGTCAGATTCTTAAATCATGTAACATATAGCCAAGATATTCACAAAATATACATTGTAAACTTATCTACATTTATAGGATATGTGTTCATGCAAATAATGTTGTACAGTCTTAAGGAAATTGGAGCGGCCTTGGACTTTGTTTTTCTTAATGTCAGGGTTAGAAAGTTGTGAGTAAAAGCGGCCCCCTTATGCGACAGCACAGATGTGCGATCAGTGACAGATGTACCAGTAACAGATGCCCCCTCCTGCGTCAGTCCCATCTGACTATGAATATGCATGTAGGGAAATTCGACCCTCAGCTCTCTCTGCTAAAACCCTTTTCTTTTTGCTTTACCAAATATTAAATGCTGTCCAATAATTGTCCTGGTTAGATTACTTTGATGGTTCTAAATGATCAAAACACCATAGAATACCCACAGCACAGTGCTCTGTCAATGTGTATTGATTAAAAGAGCATCTGTGCTCACAGATGATGTACTGAAATGCGAAAACAGACCTTGCACCCAGATATAAAATTAAAAGAGTGAAGATGTTGATTCATTTATATGGCATGATAAAAACAAACAAAAAAAATAATAGTAATGAAAAGAAAACAATGGTTCGTACAAGACATACGAATGATTGAAATTAGGGAAACAGTTCCAGACATACCTCTCTTCCTTCTACCTGCAGTGACATTACTTTATACAGTATGCATGGTCATCATTCTGATTTAAAAGGCATGACATGAACAGGATTAAATTTCAATCAATCAATCAATAAAAATGTATTTATATAGCGCTTTTCACAATGGTGCATTGTCTCAAAGCAGCTTTACAATATTATATTATCTTAAAAGGCCAATCACAAGTTGAGCAAGCCTAGGGCGACAGTGTAAGGGACTTCTTTAAACTGTAATGAAAGTTCACATGAAGTTACTTTGTATCTTTTTAATATTGTACTTTTGAACATTTTACAGATTTAAATGTAGTGCAAATATTTGCTTTCATACTGTGGTTAAATAAAATCGATCAAATGTATAATATCCAACAGTTAGAAACATATGTAAGTAATGTTATGGTCTACAGGAAGTGAGGCTGACTTAATTTCAGAAAGTTTGCACTTATCCACTTCCAGACATGGGTATATCGCACAACATTTACTGTCTTAAATACACTCATAAAACATAAACCTTTGTCCATGCTGATCATCCAAGATGTTGAAGCAGCAACATATACCCATGCCTACTACAGACAAGAAAGTCATGAAGCCATTACTGTTAAAATCATGCTGATCTTCAGAGTAGGTTTCTGTGCTGTTGTAGTTAATCTGGAAACTGTATTAAGTAAAAATCTAGGATCATTCTTATTTTTCTCTATTAGTGAGGAGGACAAATATGCAGCTTTAGCTTTGGTAAGGGCCTGTTTATACTCTGCCATGCTATCCCTTCTTAAATACTTGCAATATACTATGTCACCACCCCAAGCTGTTCGGGTGTGGTCATTACACCAAGGAGCTAGCCCTTTTTCCCTAATGCATTTGACTCTAGCAGAATTAAGCAAAACGTGCATCATAGCTGGTTAGTAGCAAGATCAAGATGATCAGTCTCTGTAGGTTATGTCTATTAAGGGAGTAGGCAAATTTTATTTGATACATACAAAGCTCAGAAACAAAGAGACAATGGCCAGACATCAACTCACTTTAAGGAAAAACAGCTGGGTTATTTATATCAATACCAAATGTTAATATTAGAGTTCAAGTATGATTTGAGTGGTGGGTTGGTCCAATCATATTCAGAGTGATACTCATAGATCACTGCTTTGCTTTTAAATGATCTTCAGTAATCCTACCTTTAAGTTTAAGATTGTTATTTCTATCTGTGTTTATCTTAATGAGACTCTTAAAACAGACTTTTTGAGTGCATTTATGTTTAGGAAAGATTCGGGTAACAGACAGTTTTAATAACGTTCTTGGTCATGGTGCATGGCTACCAGTAGACAGTTGGTTAAGCCCAATGGTCTCCTGCCTGACCTGGCTCTGGATAGTCTGGTACTATATTGCAAGAGATGAGAGCAGCATTTTTTAGAAGGCCTAAAAGACCAGGTTTACCCTGAAAAGTTGTCTAATTGTCTATAAAGCCATGTTGTTTTTAGAGCACCACTTGAACAGCCAACAGTTCAGCGACCATAACTTGCTGTAGGTTTGGTCACCTCGCTGCATTGGGATGGGGTCAGAGCACACTACTGCATCAGACATTGCCTTTGCAACTCTAACATCTCTTAAAAATCCTCTGGCAAAAGCATATATCATTATCCCCGACATGAACAACAAAATTTGTAAATGATAGCACAGGCAGGCAATCTGAAGGGAGTACGGTAGAATGAGGGTCTAAGTAAACAAAATCAGCAATCGGTAACCAGTATAACATAAACAAATCATATAAATACCATACCATACCATACTTACTATACTAACAGATGGATTTTCAGGGTTTAAAATCCAAATGGAGGCTTGGCTCCTTGGACTCCAGTTGGCCAGCCGCAGGTGAAACTGATATTGAATCAGTAGTCCGGAGACGGCATTAGTGAGTCTTCAGAACCCAGCATTGAGTGTGCTAGAGTGCTTCCATGTTTGATCGCTTGAGTGTGTTCTGAGCCAGCAAGCGTTATGTGACAGAGCTCACTAAGGCTCCATATTATGTTCGGCCTCTGAATCCCCAAATACATGTAACCCTAGCTGCTGGTGACCATAAAGGGGTAGTTTATTTCACAAAATAGAGTCATTTATAACCTTACCTGCTTGACGCTTACTTGCAGAGATTTCTCCATATTCTCTGATTTTTTTGAATGATATTATGCACTGTAGATGATGAAATCCTTAAATTCCCTGTAACTGCAATATGATAAACATTGTTTTTAAGCTGTTGGATTTTTGCTCACACAGTTGTTCACAGTTGTGCTTGCGACAACTGAAACCTTCAGAGGTGCACCCAATCATGACACTCACCTGTGGAATGTTCTAAACAGATGTTTTTTAAACATTCCTCAACTTTTTGATAATGGTAGTATTTGTACAGTTACCTGATTATTGAAGTGATCATACAATATACTTGGGGATTCATATTTAGATACTTGGTGGACCATTAACACTACAGCTGATATGTTGATAAACTCTAGCAGTATTACTGGGTTTGATCCACTTATACCACGACAACACCACTACCAAATTAGTTTCACTGCAATGTTGAGAATGATCCATCACCCAAATCATACCTAATACAGTATCTCACATAAGTTAATACACCCCTCACATTTTTGTAAATATTTTATTATACCTTTTCATGGGACAACACTGAAGATATGACACATTGGTACAATGTGAAGTAGTCAGTCTACAGCTTGTATAACAGTGGATATTTCTGCAGTTTTTCAAAAGAACTCAACCAACTGTGTCTAAACTGCTTGCAAAAAAAAGTAAGTACACCCCTACGTGAAAATGGTCAAAGTGTGCCCAATTAGCCATTTTCCATCCCTCGTGTCATGTGACTTATTAGTCTAATAAAGTCTCATTTGTAAAAGGGGAGCAGGTGTGCTAAATTTCATATTCAATCTCATAATGGTGACTAAAAGTTCACCATGTCACCTCGTAGCAAATAACTCACTGACGATCTGAAAAAAAATAATTGTTGCTCTACATAAAGAGGCTATAGGCTAGGCTACAGGAAGATTGCCATTACCCTGAAGGTGAGCTGCCCAAAGGTCAGCCATACAGCAGTTTAACAGGACAGGTTTCACTCTCTTATGGACAACCAAAGAAGTTAAGAGCACATACTCAGTGTCATATCCAGAGGATGTCTTTTGAAAATAGTTGTAGGAGTGCTGCCCACATTGCTACAGAGGTTAAAGGGTTGAGGGTCAGCCTGTCAGTACTTAGACCATACAGCACACATTGTATCAAACTGGTCTGCATGGCTGTCATCCCAGAAGCCTCTTCTAAATGCACAATATAGCCCATAAACAGTTTGCTGAGGACAAGCAGACTAGGGGCATGGATTACTGGAACCATGTTCTGTGGTCTGATAAGATCAAGATAAACCTATTTTGTTCAAATTGTGTCAAGTGTGTGTAGCGGCAACCATGTGAGGACTACAAAGAGAAGTACGTCTTGCCTACCTGGTGGTGGGAATGTCATAATTTGAGGCTGCATGAGTGCTGCTGTCTGTGGGGAGCTACATTAAAAGAAGCATAAATACCAACATGTACTGTGACATACTGAAGCAGAGCAAGATTTATTAGCAATCTCCTCACCACATAAAATAGTATATGTATTACTTTATTGCCTCATTGTCTAGATTTAAGCCTAGGACAAGTCACAAGACAGCTATGACTTCTTTCCCTGAATCTTCCCGGTCATAGCTTTAACCTCTGGGGCCTGCCTCGGTTAATAAGACAAAATAAATTAAATAATGCTAAATGCAGGTCACTTGTAATGATAGGAAGGAAGGGTATAAGGATATTAAGTGAGCCAATTCACATATTCCTGTGCTTATATTTTGGGTTACTTTGCTGTTTCCGGTTTTGGGGCAACATATGCAACATATCAGCAAGACAATGCCAAGCTACATTCTGCATGTGTTACAACAGTGTGGCTTTATAGTAAAAGAGTGCAGGTACTAGACTGGCCTGCATGCAGTCCAGACCACAATGGAGACCCCAGACTGTTGAGCAAATGAAGTTGTACATCAAGCAAGAATGGAAAACACTTATACCTACAAAGCTTCAACAATTACTGTCTTCAGTTCCCAAACGCTTATTGAGTGTTGCTAAAAGGAGAGGTGATGTAACACAGTGGTAAACATGCCCCTGTCCCAACTTTTTAAAAATGTGTTGCAGACATGACATATTTTTTTGAAGTGTATTCAATTGAAAATTGTTTAGAAAGGATTTGCATATTCTGTTTTTATTTACACAACATTGGGGTGGTAAGATAAAAAATGTTACTTGTCTTACAAAAGCTAAGAAAGTGATCATTCTAAATAAGAGATATCATATAAACATTTTTTTGGTTGATTTATTTAGGCATTTAATTCAAATGCACTTTAAAAACATATTTAATCCATAAGATCAATTACATTCACATGTTGATTGTTTTGCCTAAATAAGCTTCATATCAGTAAAAGTTAGCAAAACAATGTACAATTATAAAACATAACAACAAATGGCAGAAAGGTAACAGAATTGAAAAAATACAATTAAATTAAAAAGTCAAGTTAAAGTAAAAACACTTACATTTATGCATTTATTTTTAAATCTCACTTTGCTTTACTATTAACCAAAAAAGTCAGGATCAAATCCTACCTCTTCCAAGCTACCATGGCTGTGTCCTTAAGACCTTTCACCAACAATTGTTTGGATTTTAACAACTCATTAATACACAAGGATTGTATGAAGTCTAGTAAATTAGTCAGGGTAGTTTAAAGACACTTTGTAGAGCCATTTAAACAAATATTCACATTATTTAGACATTATTAATGCTACTACACATTTTATGTACTGCATCAGCTAATTATGTCTTCAGATTAATTTTAGTTTTGTATAATACAATTGTCTTAAATTTATATAATGTTAGAATATCAGTTCACTCTGAGTCTTTAGAAGCGCACAAGTACTCTTAGAACAAAATAACAATACTTGCTCTAGCAAGACAACATAACTCACTACTGATGGGAACGATGCTAATGGTGATGATGAGTAAAACGATTGGGCTAAGGAATCCTAAAAGTTCCCTTGGGTGGAACTAAGGAAGATAGCAAGTCATATAGCCCAGGCAGAGGTCAACTTCTGCTCCCCCACACTGCCTCACACAGGAAGTGTGCACACTGGGGTCGCATATACTGTATACTGCTGATTCACATGCAGTTCCAGCCCTCCAAAACACTGCCCACCCACAGAGAGAGGGATATGCTCACCATCACTTTACATGAGTATGTCCTGTGACCTGACCTTTAGTATGCACAACACTTCCACACACAGGAAAGCACCACGAGCTTGAGTCCTGTGTATTATGGCGAGGAATCAAGTTTTTCCCCTTTTTTCTCTCAGTACCCCATAACAAGGAAAGAAAAACAGCATTTAAAATGTTAGCACATTTATTTAAAAGGAAAAACAAAATATTTGCATGTACATGAGTATGACTCTTTGGCTCTGTAGCATTCACATTTCTCTTGATCATATTTCAGTTGTTTCTCTGATATGCATTGTTAGCTGTGAGACCTTATATAGACAGCTGTGTGTCTTTTCAAATCATCGTCCAATTAACTGAATTTATCACTGATGGATTCCAATCAAGACGTAGAAACATCTCAAAGAGTTTTTTTTTGTTTTAGCTTTTAGAAATGTTGAACTGTTGTGAAACATGGCACATAATTTTGTCTCTGCATACCAAGAGTTTTAACATCAAGTCAGATTTGTTTATATAGCGCTTTTTACAACGGAGCATTTTATCAGCTTTACAGTATTAGACTGTTTTCTAGAGGCAGTCCCAAATTGAGCAAGCCCACTGTGACAGTGAAAAGGAAAACTTTCCTAAACATTTTAAAGCAGAAACCTTGGCAGGACCAAAACTCGAAAAGGGAACCATCCTTGGCATTTGTGGCTTAGATGTTAAATGTAAGAATAGAACTAATCTACTTATCTAGTCAAGTAAGTTTGTAGTGATAGTTAAACTGACTAATATTTTCTAGTATCTAGTACAAAGAAGGGATATAGTTACTGCCCTCTCGTGGGGCCTGGGCATGATGGGCTGGCTTCTGATGAAGGAATCAACTTGAGTGGAGCTGAAGCGGAGGGGGATTGTAATATGTGGGATAAGAACTGGTACCGGTACTCAAGGTCGGAGATAAAATACAAAATGTGGTTATAAATTAAGAGCACATAAACTATTAACAACCACTGATGCCATGTGCAGCATGAAACACTGGCAGCATTAGTTATAGCAGCATAGCCAGAAAGAGAAGAATCAGAAGGTAACACAGCCAAGAGTGATCACATAAGACATCAGAAACCCACCTCCCAAGCAATAAACAAACCTGAGTGATCAAACTAAGAAGACAGTAAGCAAACATCCCAGATCACCATCTTTTTTGACAATAATTCCCTAGTTCCCTAGTGCCCTTAGTTTAGGAGAAGGATGCATAATCCAAGATCAATATTACTGAAACCCAGCACAACCAGAACACCCACCAGACACTCCTGGCTAAACGTCAGGGTATGACAAGGAACCAGTAACCTGAGCCATGCATCCCAGTTTAAATCTTACCAAAATCCTGTGTAAATAAATATGTTTTTAGCCTTGACTTAAAAATGTGGAGTGTCTGAATCCTGCACATTGCTGTGTGTTGAGTTATTTTGAGGGCACAGCAAATTTACACTGTTATACAAGCTGTAGACTGACTACTTTACATTCTATTAAACTTAAGACTTATCTTCAGTGTTGTCCAATGAAAAGTTAATAATAAAATACTTAAAAGACTGTGAGGGGTGTACTCACTTTTGTGAGACACTGTATATCTAATTTGTCCTGTTGTGTGATTATGTGTGTTGTTTTGTGCGCATGTGCCCTGTGATGGACTCAAATAACAACAAAAATGTGTTTATATGTGACATATTATATTCTTCTGTGTACTAACTGTGTTCTGACAGTTTTCAGGGTGTACAGAGCACTGAATCTTTCAGCAGATGGGTAATAGATGGCCACTGCTGCATAACAGATGGCCACTGCTGCATGTCAGGCATCAACAGTACCGTCACTGTTTTGCACTGCGTCTGCATTTTGCACAAAGGTTTCTATTAATTCCAGTTAAATATTTACATTTCAAACAAGGTCCACAGAATAAAGAATCAATGTTGTCCTTTACAAAAAACAAACAAACATACTTTGTAAATCAGCATTAACCCATTAACTGGCAAATTTTGTTCTGAACATTTTTTACTTTATTTCTGTCCCTACATCCCATCCCATCAGTAGGCGAGTTAAAGCACCCGATCCCCAAATGGGCTTTTAATGGGTTATACAACCAGTAGTTACATATAGCATTGGATATATACTTTGTTACTCAATTAAAGGGTATTAATGAAAGTACTAAGTATAAATATTTAAACAACTTGCAATATTATATGAGGGAATTGTAGTTTGTATTATTTCTTTTTTTGCTTTTATTTTATAAATTATTTAATATTTGCTGTAAAGCCTAGGAGTTAAGGGGGGTCCAGATAACTAAAGCACCTGTGTGTGTGTGCGTGTGTGTGTGTATGTGTGTGTGCGTGTGTGTGTGTGTGTGTGTGTGTGTACGTGTGTGTCTGTGTGTGTGTGTGTGTGTGTACGTGTGTGTCTGTGTGTGTGTGTGTGTGTGTGTGTGTGTGTGTGTGTGTGTGTGTGTGTGTGGGCGTGTGTGTGTGTGGGGGCGTGTGTGTGTGTACGAATGTTACACAAAGGCTGCTCTGTGTCATCTTGCACATCTGTGGCAGCCTGCTTAAGCCCCTCTGTCCCATCTTCGTGAAATGTGTGGATACAAACACATGCACACACACATACACACACACACAGAGTGATACGTACACACAGATACACAGAGCAACAACAACAACAACAACAACATCAAAAACATTATTTTAGATTAATATAAGACAGTACAGACCTGAGCAGAAACATGGAAAAATACACACATGCACACTCACATTTTCTTAACTCAAATCAAGCTTCTTGGCAGCACACCACGACCATGCATGAATCTGGTTATATTTAAAGAAAAAGCTAAGTTAATACCTGGCATGTTTTTTTTTCCCTTTTACTTACATATTGATATGTTAGTTTGTTTTGTTTAATTTATTTAATCAGCATAAATGGTATTGACTACAGGGGTATAGTGCCAAAAATATAAAATACAACTATACAAAAGTAAAAGTTATTACAGCTATACAGTTACACATTATAACATTTATACAAGATGTAACAGTTATTACTGCCATCTGATATTTCTGGTTATAATACACAAGTAGAACACGTTAAGTTTAATGTAATGGCAAAATGGTAATATATTTTCATATTACAAGAAACAAGGCAACCAATACAATAGTCTATACATTAAACATATACAATAGTCTAATATAGTCTTTTTTCTGTACATCATGACTGATATGAAGGATTTAGTCTTTTTCCCAGCGAGCACACATGGACAAGCTAAATGTTACATTTGGTGTACACACAACATAACAACAACACACAAAAGGCAGGTGTAGGAAGCAATCACAGGTGTTTTTTAGAAACAGGCAAGCAGAGCAAAATTGGCAGACAAATCTGGAATCAAGAGAGAGGCAGGGTTCAGGCGATCAAAGAAAAAAAGGCAGAATCAAATAATCCAAGCAAACAAAAAAGCAATCAGTAGCCAATATGATCCACAAGAAATGCTCAGTGTGGTTCACAAGGAAATCAGGAATTACTTCACATCTGACAGGCGGAAGTTCATGGCTTAAATCCCAGCGGAGGGGGAAATTACGATAGGCCAGGACATGCCCGTCAGGACAATCACAGGACCAGCACATATCAGGTAATATTTGGGTGGTGGATCATTCTTATAATTCTAATCATTGTCATCAATCTCGGAGTGACATTGATGCGATTGTAGTGTGTTTGCCTGGTGTGCTGGTATGAGTGGATCAGACACAGTGCTGCCAGAGTTACCAAATAGCTCAGTGTCACTGCTGGACTGAAAATGGTCGACCTACCAAAAATATTCAGCCACCAGCACCGGCTATCATAAACTGTGCAGCAGCAGATGAGCTATAGTCTATGACTTTCGATCTACAAGGTGGAGCATAGATGGTTAGATGTGAGTCTAATAGAGTGCACAGTGAGTGAACACTGTGTTTAAAGACACCAGCAGCACTGCATGCCTGATCTAATCAACAAACTCAACACATACTAACACACCACCACTACTGTTGTCACTGCAGTGCTTATAAGCACCCACCACCCAAAAATTACACGATCATCATATGTGGGTACATAGTAGAACAGAGTAAAGGGGACTAACAAATTTTGTAGACAAACAAATGGACTACACTCTCAAATATTAGACCTACAAATGGCTTCTATATGATGTGTAACTAATAAAAATGGACAATGTGTGTAAAACCCATTAATAAAGTAATCTGTGATTGCATACACACAAACACACAAAACATTAAAACCATCTCTTTGTTTGTACACTCACTGTCCATTTTACATTGGGTACGGAAAGTATTTAGACCCCTTTTTTTACTCTTTGTTTCATTAAATGCATTTGCTAAAATTAAAAAAAAAAGTTTGTTTTATTTCTCATTAATGTACACTCATCATCCCATCTTGACATAAAAACAGACATAGAAACTTATCTAAATTTATTTAAAAACTAAATACTGAAATATTACATGGTCATAAGTATTCAGACCTTTTGCTATGACACTCATATTTAACTCACAAGCTGCCCATTTCTTCTTATCCTTCTTGAGATGGTTCTACTCCTTCATTGGACCCTAGCTGTGCTTAATTGATTGAACTGGATTAGGAAAGTCACACACCTGTCTATATAAGACCTCACAGCTCACAGTGCATGACAATGCAAATGAAAATCATGAGGTCGAAGTAACTGCCCAAGGACCTCAGAGACAGAATTGTGGCAAAGTACGGATCTGGCCATGGTTACAAAAAAACTTTTGCAGCACTCAAGGTTTCTAAGAACAGAGTGGCCTCCATAATCCTTAACTAGAAAAAGTTTGGGACGACCAGAACTCTTCCTAGACCTGGCCATCCAGCCGAACTGAGCAATTGTGGGAGAGCCTTGGTGAGAGGGGTAAAGAAAAACCCAAAGATCACTGTGGCTGAGCTCCAGAGATTCAGTAGGGAGATGGGAGAAGTTCCACAAAGTCAACTATCACTGCAGCCTTCACCAGTCAGGGCTTTATGGCAGAGTGGCCGACAAAAGCTTCTCCGCAGTGCAAGATATATGAAAACCCGCATAGAGTTTGCCAAAAGACTCCCAGACTATGAGAAATAAGATTCTCTGGTCTGATGAGACAAAGATTGAACTTTATGGCGTTAATTCTAAGCGGTATGTGTGGAGAAAACCAGGCACTGCTCATAACCTGCCCTATACAATCCCAAAAGTGAAACATGGTGGTAGCAGCATCGTGCGATGGGGGTGTTTTTGCCATTGAAAGAAAGATGAACGCAAGTACAGACATATCCTGAAAGAAAACTTCTTCCAGAGTGCTCAGACCTCAGACTGGGCCAAAGGTTCACCTTCCAACAAGACAATGACCCTAATCACACAGCTAAAATAACAAAGAAGTGGCTTCAGAACAACTCTGTGACCATTCTTGACTGGCCCAGCCAGAGCCCTGACCTAAGCCCAGTTGAGCATCTCTGGAGAGACCTGAAAATGGGCTCTACCAACGTTCACCATCCAACCTGATGGAACTAAAGAGGATCTGCAAGGAAGAATGGCAGAGAATCCCCAAATCAAGGTGTAAAAAATGTGTTGCATCATTCCCAAGAAGACTCATGGCTGTACCAGCTCAAAAAGTGCTTCTACTAAATACTGAGCAAAGGGTCTGAATACTTATGACCATGTGCTAAATTAGCAAAATTTCCTACGTCTGTTTTTTTCTATCAAGATGGGATGCTGATTGTACATTAATGAGAAATAAAAAGAATTTTTTTGCAGTAAAACAAAGAGTTATACATTTAAAGGGGTTTGAATACTTCCTGTACCCACTGTATATGAAAAAATAATAAGATATAAGAAGCTTCTTGGAGCACCATTTACATCTGTTTTATCCCAGGGTCAGTGGGTTGTATAATATAATAAATATATAATGTATAGGGATGGGAGATTAAATCAGTGTACCTCCAAGTCTCCCTGTTAAGATTTGGAAACCCTGCATTATTAGATTAGTAGTAATTTTACCTAAGGTAAGAACTAGAAAGAGGTGGCAGAAGTTCATTTCTATTTCTCTTTTTTCTATTATTTTCAGTTATCTATTATTTCTTCCACATCCTGTATCGTAAGTCATACTTTGGGTCAAACCTCAATTGTGCCTTTTCTGCTCTGCTTATTGGCACAGAGCTCTGCAGATTCATACCAGGCGCAGTTGAGATTTCGAATGTGTTCTCAAACTAGCTTACCCATAAACCCCGCAAAAATCGAAATCAGCCTCGAGCTTACTCTGTGAACTTTGACGAACACGGCATCAGTCTGGGAGACAAAAACACAGAACCTGCTGGAGTGTGTGGACTGACGTGGGCTTGAATTCAGGGACTGTAGCTGAAGCAATGAGGAGATTTGGAGAGCACACCCGAGGCGTTGCCCACGTCAGAGGAATTAGGTTAAGAACAAAATGAACAAGTCAAGTCAGAGGAAGTCTTTCTTAAATGATATGTAAGAGCAGCTGCGGGTTAAAGCCTGCTATAAAATACGTGAGGAATGCTAAACACAGCAGAAAGTGAGAAGATTCGGTTTGACACAGAGGCGCAAAGACAGAACAGCAAGGCATTTTGCACGCATCAAAGGCCAGGGGGCCCGGGGAGGACCAGATTAGCGGTTTCGGCATTGTTGTGACACCTTATCGCTCTGACACATTCTTACAGCGACTGCTCTTTGCCAGGCTCTCGCCACACTTCCTCGACTCGTAGCATGTGTAATTGTGCAACGCTCTCCCCAAAGCCAGACTGTGTTTCGCTCTTAATGCCAAATTGACATCTTTTGCTTGCATTCTCCAGACGCTCGAGATGACTGAGTGCGTTACTCAGTCTCTGAGGCATAGTGTAGCCTAGCGTGGTGGCTGCACTGCCGACAGAGCCTGATTCTTTGTGACAGCGGTGTTTCTAGAAGCTGTACAGATGTGGGCCACTGGGTCACTCAGTGTCCAAATTCCTGAAGTGTCTGCAATGTAGCTGTGAAGGTGAAGGGGTCATCTCAACTCAGCTTAACATTAATACAGGTGATCTGGTGATTTAAAATTGGTCAAACATGGGGGTTTATTTTATTTATCTATTGATATTATGGTCAATGGCCAGTTGTGTTCTGACCTGAAATTTAAGGGATTTAAACAAAAAATGTAAAAAACAAAAATAAATAATTCTATTTGTTTTTAAATGGGTGGGCATGGTGGCTCGACGGATAGCACTGTCACCTCACACCAAGAAGGTCCTAAGTTCATTTCCCAGGTGGGGTGGCTTGTCCTTTTTGTCTGGTCTGTCTGGGTTTACTCTGTTTTCCTCCTACAATTCAAAGACATGCTTGTTAGGTGAAATGTTGTCTCTAAAAGTACAGTACATTACAGTAAAAGTACAGTAGTGTATAAATGTGAGAGTGTATGTGCCCTATGATAGATTGGCACCCTGCCTAGAGTTGTTCCTGCCTTGATCCCTGTGCTGCCAGCTAGGTACCAGCTCTCCTGCAACCCTAAATTAATGAGTGAGTTTTCAATAATTATGTAAAATGCATTTATTAAAATCAGCTTTTAAGCCCACAACAACAGTGCAAATTTTATTAACATAATCTATGTGTTGATGACCTATTTTTCACAACAGATGAGAACTCAGTAAAAAGTAACTTTTGAAAATGAGAACTATGAGGAAGTAAGGAACGAATAAAACAAAACAATAAGAGGAGGACTTAAATTTCTATTTTAGTAACGTAAACATGGTGGACACAATCAGAGAAAGAGTCAGTCAGAGAAAATGCTGTTTGCTGAAATATTTGATTAGACAAACTGTCATTATCAGCATATTAACGCAATATTAAACCCAGGTCATAGTAAATGCATTTGAAAACAGTGCAAAAAGTGGCTTTTTGCTGCCATAAATATGGATGCTAGCATTTTAAGTGTAATGTGGCATTAAAGGACTGTAGTATCCTACTGGACTCTCGTCAATGGACCTGATGGGCCAGGTTCAAATCCCACCTCGGCCAAGCTGCCACAGTTGGGTCCTTAAGCAAGGTCCAAAATCAGCCATCAAAATTAATTAATTAATTAACCCTGCACATCACTGTCTCCCGTCACTGTAACTAATACTGATACAAACCACTGTCTTTATATTGATCCAATACAATCATATATGACTTATAAAATACTTCTTGTAACGTATAAAGCTCTACATGGTCTGGCCCCACATTATCTGAGTGAACTCTTACAATCTT
>JAVSBV010139468.1:0-16453 GCA_033117975.1 Parotocinclus spilosoma | reverse complement strand
CTATGACCAGAGCTCTTTCAACAGGCTTCTCAGTGGGTGTTTCACTGAGGAGGGTAAACCTGTTGGACACGTGAACGAGAGTGGTGCTCTGGTGGGCTAGCCCTACGCGTACGTCGCCGAACTGTCACCCACTTGTCCTGCTGCGAGGGTGCTGCCGGAGGGGGGGCACTAACTATGCCTGTGGCATCCAGACTTGCTAAGCTCAATATATATAATCACAATTAACCCTTATTTCAGCTTGGACTGTAAGACTGCATCAATAGTTAGTTGCTCTGGATAATGGTATTGCTCAATGACATAAATGTAAAATGGGAGAAATATTTTAGAGCAGAGATCTCTGATGCTAGACCACTCATTTGACCAAATACAGTCATGGCTAAAATTGTTGCCACCCCTGAAATGTATTGCAATTACACCTATTTTTATACAAATGTTTATTTCATTTGTGAGTATTGGAACAACACATAAAAAAAAGCCAAACGTGATATAGTTTCATGAAAAAATGGGCCAACAATCCCAAGGTTACAAGTCCATCTCCAGAGATCTTGATGTTCCTTTGTTCACAGTGTGCAACATAATCAAGAAGTTTACAACCCATGGCACTGTAGCTACTCTTCCTAAACTTGGATAAAATAGAAAAATTAATGAAAAGTTGAAATGTAGTGCTCAGTGTCAGAAAGCTAGGTTTGCGTCATGGGTCTTCCAGCAGGACAGTGACCTGTTTATTGTTTTGTCTGGCCCATTTTTGGGGTTCTGCATGAAATTATATCATGTCTGTGTTTTCAGTTTTTTTTCTGTGTTGTTCCAATACACCCAAAGGAAATAAACATGTGTATAACAAAACATATGTAACTGAAATACATTTCTGGCATAAATACTTTAGTGTATTTGGACAATGCTTACAATGTACGCCATCTGTCTCCTGCTAATTCTAATGCATATATTTTGTGTTTTGGACATTGGCCCAATTGAAATGTTTCTGGAAGAGAAGGAAGGAAATTGTTCAGTTTTTATCAAAGATTTACGGATATACATCTGAAGCTAGAATCACTCACTTCCCTCTTTGGCATATGTTTGGTAAACAGTTCAGACAGCCTTGACATGTCATGTGTTTTACAATACAACTTGCTTGATGCATCATTCTTTTATGAAAAGGAAGAGGTAAGAAGCCATTTAGAATGTCATGTGTTCCTTCTTGTTTTATCATTTTATCAGAGATTAAAAACACAATTGCCATGGACATGTGATTGCTTTGAACATGTCACTTGTACAGTTTTAAGCAGTTTTTGTTTGTTTAAACATTAAAATCCTCTGGTCATCTTTACTTCTCAATAACTCACTTTCCAAGACGCTGCTTTTGTACCACATTACCTTTTGAACCCACCTGTTTGAAATCACAGCATTATTAAGTCCCTGAAATGCAGGGATGGAAAATAATGACAACCACATACCAGAACAGAGCCTGACATTTAAAATTGTTCTTGTTAATAGTCTAGGTGGTTCCTTCCATCTTTGGTCTGGAGCACACAGTGTCCTTTAAAAAAAGACCTGGATTAATCTAACTACAATACTACCACAGGGTAGTACCACAGTGGTATGGTTCATCCTAGATGCTTTCAAACCCAGAGAAGTTGACACCGCTATTGGACATGGTTAACACAAGGCTTCTTTTTTTGCGCAGTAAAGTTTTAAGTAGCATTTGTGAATGTGACTCTGTGCTGTAGTGCTTGATAAAGGTTTGAAAAAGTAACCTATCAGCTCTGCCAAGTTGCCACTGTTGGATCCGCTGTGTACCCACAATTAACCCTTACCCCAGCTTGAATTGTAAGATTGCATCATTTGTAAGTTGCTCTGGATAAGGGTATGGCTAAATGACAGAAATGCCAACGGAAAGAAGATCTTGGAGCAGATATCGTTAGGACTTAATGCTGAAGCAGTTCCACTCATATGAATAAAGCTACACTGGCCAAAATCTGTCTTTATATGGACAATGCTTGAAATGCATTCCATCTGTCTCCTGCTAATTAAAATGCATATTTTTTTAGTTTTAAACATTACCCAATTGGACAATTTCTGAAAAGGAATATACGGAACACATTTGTATCTGAACCATTTACTTCCATCTTTGGCATTCCATCTTATGTTTGGACCCATATAGCGTGCCAGCACAAGAATCTGTGTCTTTTGTTTTTTTTTTATTCTGGTGTATATTGATTTTTTTTGGTTTAATCAAAATTTACATTAAATAAAAGCTTCCATTTTAATTTGAAATAAAACAGAATTATCTAATGGTTCTAATTTGAATCCTACAAAAACAAATACGGTAATGGATTCCTTTTGATTGCACAATCACTCACAATGTACAGATTTACCAGGCCACACGGTGAAAATCCAGTATTCACACTGCTGAGCAGTCCGGTGAAATAATACACACCATCTACATCCTAGTAGATGTAACTTCTGTACTGACGCTGTAACCATCGCACCATCACCAGCCATGCTTTTTGATTCCTATTTACAGTATGCATCATTAAAGCTAGCTGGCAAAAAGGGCAGAGTCTTAAAGCGATATGCTTTTTGTACCATCTGCACACCACTTGGATACATATGTTCAATAAACAGTGCCTCAAGCCTTGACATGTCTTTTACTTGATTGATGCATCATTCTTTTACATTAATTCAATTCAATTTTATTTATATAGCGCTTTTTACAATGTAGCATTGTCTCAAAGCAGTTACACAATATTACACTGTCTTAAAAGGCCAATATCAAGTTGAGCAAGCCTAGGGCGACAGTGGCAAGAAAAAACTCCCTAAAATGGTAGGAAGGAACCTTGGGAGGACCAAGACTCAACAAGGGACCCATCCTCCATGGGTGGCCTAGAATACAAGCATCCTGATACAACAAGTGATGTACCAATTTAAAGTGGAAAATATGAAACACTGCATGAGGAAAAGCTGTAATTACAACATGGCTACCATTCCTGGAATATTTTGATGGATTGATGCTGCTTGTTAACAGTAGTCACGCCACATGAAAACAGGAAGCACCACAAAACCGTGTACATCATTCAGTCTGACACTATATCCTACTTAAACTTATATACAACTGTTAAGGTAATACCAGAGATACCGTGGTACAGGTTAGTGGGTGAGGAGAAGGAATTGGAAAGATAATAATAATAATAATAATAATAATAATAATAATAATAACAATAATAATATTTATAATAATAATAATAATAATAATAATAATAATAATAATAATAATAATATTTATAATAATAATAATAATTGTGTGTACCCTAGTATAGTCACCTTTGGATTCTGTGACTTTGTGTATATGGCAGGATAGCTATTACAATGTCTATTACAAAGATTTTGGGTAAAAAAGTTATTGCCATGGACATGTGAGAAAATCATAAATGTATACTTTTGTCCTACCTGTTTACTGTAATCACCAGAGCTTCACTTCAGGGCTAGTGCTTGTGTATGCCCACTAGTGTGCAAAATTAAAGTGCAAATTATAAGTGCAATATGGCCTCTACTTTTTCCACAGTATCTATACCTCAATTACTAATAATTAAACAATGAATGAAACCATAGTGCAGTTTACTCATTGATGACAGTAAAGTGGAGAAGGAAGATTCAAAAAGCCATTAAGAATGTCATCTGTTCCTTCTTGTTTAATCATTTTATCAGGTATAAAAAACACAATTGCTATAGACATGTGATTTCTCTGGACATGTGATTGCTTTGGACATGTCACTTGTACGTATGACATACGATCTGATTAAACCATTAAAGCAGTCTTTATCTCCTTCACTGTGCATCATCCACTTGTCTCCATATCTGATTTCATTTTCACAGTAAGTCTGAAATGTATGGCACCTGGCACTCAAAAGTCATTGTATTGCCAGATATTGTCTGGCAATACAATGTCATATTATGATGTCATGTTATTTACATATTATGTAATTTTGCAGATGCCCTTATCCAGAGTGACTTACAATTGATACAGTCTTACAATTCAAGCAATGGAGGGTTAAGGGACTTGCTCAGGGAGCCAACTGTGGAAGCTTTGGCAAAGGTTTGATTTGAACCCTGGACCTTTAGGTCCAGAGTACAGTACTTTAACTGCTAGGCTACCGCAGTCATATCGCCTTGCAGTGGTCACTAATTCAGCTTTGGTATAGGATTGAATTAGTCCATTTGTAGTTCTGGGAATTGAGCTCATAGTCCATTAGTCTAAGAAAGTGAGTTACCCCTGACAATATGGGAGTCATTTATTTTTGTCACTATTTCATTTTCCCCTTTCAGTCTGTCAGTTTGTTCAACCCAATTCCCCAGTCTTATGATATTCTTTCTCCGAGTACACAATACCAAGGGAGGAGGACAAAAGACCAGTAAGTTCATCTTTCACTGTGCAGATAGAGGACCTCTTTTTTTTCAACCTTGGCTTGGTTGATGTCCCTTTGATCTTGATTTGTGCATCCTCGAATTAGACTAAGGGCAGAGCTGGAGCTTTAAAATCAAGGAGTTTTGAGGTGATCTGGGATTTTGCAGGGTTAATATTGCTCAAGCCTCATCCTAATCTAGTACCAGTGGTTCAAATGTTTACTGTTATTAGATGATGTGCTCAGGAGGTTCTTCCATTATCAGTTAAAGTGCTTACACTGTTACTCAGATCACACCAAAGGGCGGTAACTCCCTCCATTGTCCAGTTGACTGAGCATCATCTAACAAAAAGTTCCCTCTGAGGACCTACAGTGCACTTGACAAAATAATCCTGATATGTAGAATTTGTTTCAAAATGCTGTTTATTCACACCATTGTCTTATACACCAATGGTTTCATATTCATTATTTTGTTATTGTTATACAACAAATTAGAAAGTTTGGACAGTACGGAACATCCATACAGAACACACAGTGTTTTTTAATTTACTTTGCCTTTTATTACATTATGAATCAGAGACATTTCATGTTGTGTCTGGTCAACTTCATTTCATTTGTCATTTCATTCCTGCATTTCAGGCATGCAACACATTCCAAAAAAGTTGGGACGGTAGTATACTCTTCTGTATTAATGCTACCATAACAGAAGTGTAAATTACCATTGCTTAGGGCACTGGCATAGCCCCATACCATGACAGGGCCTAGCATTTGAACTTGTTGCTTATAATAGTCTGGATGGTCCCTTATGTTCAAGGTTTTTCTTTTGCAGTAAAGTTTTAATTGGTATTTGTGAATGTAACCATATTCTATTGCTTGACAAAGATTTGCCAAAGTAATTCCCCATGTGGTCATCAAATTATGATTATAATCACCTGTTTAAATTATTTAGTTTTTAAAAAATTCATTACTAGCTCTAAAATGCAATGTCTCAGCTTGATTTGAAATGTGTTATAGGCTGGAAATTCAGGAATGAATGTTTATTAACAAATAAAATGAAGTTGACCAGACAACACATGAAAAATCTCATATCATACTGTCTGCAATGAAATAAAAGGAAAAGGAAATGTAAAACTCACTGAGTGTGTTTTATGTAAAATATGCCTTTTAATGTAGTCTTGTGAAGGTTGATATAATTTCTGATTTAATATACGTTTATTATATTAAATGTTACTTTTTTAGTATTTGGATGATTTTTGAATTACTGACAGACAGCTCTGATAAGTATTGAGAACAAAAATCTGAAATCTGATCATTCAACTGTCACAATGATAAGATATACATTTTCATAGCAAGTCACTGCTTACGTAGGAAACAGTCTTGTGACAGTTCAAGAGCGGTAGGAATGCTAAACAATGTGAAAGCTATGTTTTTGTTATATAACACATTACATCTGTACAGAATGTTCATATGTTAAACATGAGACTAAATACATTGAAGAGAAAAATATAACCTCCTATAGTTACACGTTTACAGTATTTTTTGCAAAGGCATAAGAAAATCTTAACTGTGTGCCATATTGCAGTGATTCAACATTCTAAATAGATTTGGTCAAGTCAAATTTGTTTATAAAGCGCTTTTTACAATGGAGCATTGGTAGAGCATTTGGTGTATAAAGTTGTCAGTTAGGTGTCTTCAAAACATTTATAAATGTCATATTGTATATATGGTTAGTTGTTTGTCATTTATCTCTTAGGAATGCATATATCAAATAGGAATGTACGAAATAAATTACAAATAATATTGATCTAACTGCAGAAGAAATTGCAGAATAGCATATAGTGCAGTTTATGTAGGTTTTCTGGGAGAATATCACTGACAAGATTAAGTGTTTAATCTAGAATGTACTTTCAATTGGATTCTAAAGTTATTTAATATTCACTGCTCAAAAAATGCTCACATTTCATAATGAAAAATCCCGTAATTTATGTGATAAGTATATTTGTAACCAGTAACTATGTTTCATGCAGGGTAAACAAAGAGCCGAGGTCAAGTCAAGCCAGATTTTTAGTGCTTTTTACATTGGATCATTGTCTCAAAGAAGCTTTGCAGTATTCGATTATCTTCTATAGCAATCCCAAATTCAGCAAGTTATAACGAAGAAACCTTTGAAGGACCAAGGCTCAAAAGTAAACCCATCCTTCTTGGATGGCCTAGATGTTAACTGTAAGAATAAATCTACACAAGGTTTGACAGTAGTTTAAATAGTTCAACAGAAACTAAGCAAATTATATCAAATAAATACAATATTGAATCAAAATTTGCCTATTTGCATAATTTCATCCAATACACAGAGTCAAAGAATCAGTGCCCCCACATTGACTGTTCAGTAGGGTATACTATCACCCAAAACTGCCAAAACACACTGACAGCGATGGGGCATAAACAGAATCGGATTGTTTAGCAGTTCTTGCTTCAGGGCAACTTTCAGGTCAAGAAGTGCTGTGGGAAACATTGGACAGTTTGCCAGACACCTTCTCAGTACATCCCAAACATGTTCAAAGGGATTCTGGTCTGGAGAATGTGAAGGCCAGTCCATGAGTTTGAGTTTTGCCTCCTGAAGCATATCGTTAACAAGATGCACTTGCCTTGTCCCTGTGCCTCATCTTGGTATCCGGTTTTGATAACATGGAGTTACGGTACGTCCACCAATGCTGATGCCAGCCCAAACCATGATTCAACCCTCTAATCAGACTTTGGAATGTTCCAATGCTATTGCCGCTGTTGTCTGCATTTGAGCAGCTTTAAGACGTCCTTTGTCTTTCCAAGCTTCACATTCAGGCAAATCGTGTTGCAAAGTCATTGCAAGGGCTGGAAAATTGCATGATGTGCACTTACAAGATTAGGGAACATTTAAATACTCCAGCACTTTTAGCCTTTTATATAGTGCATTTTTACCAAGTAAATACAAGTTGTTTTTGCAACTCATTTGCATTATAGGACAGCTTTCTTTGACTTACCGTTTGCTGTGCTAATAATTTTGTTTAATAATAAAAATCAAAGGTTTCTTTATTTTATATAATGCAACTCAAACCTGACCTTACCAGAGGTGGGAGTGTCTCAGCAGTACAGCACTGGTTCACAGGGCTGAACCACCCTGATTCGTGTCCTGTCTAGTTAAGTAAGGTTTGAGGTGAGTCTGAACATTGCCTTAATTACAATCCGACCTATGCAAAGTAATGCAAGGTAATCACGCTTTTAGCTGAAAAAAACCCCCCCTGCAAATTTTACTTCACATTAACACATAGAATAATAGTTTCAGTGTATTTAAACTATGACTCTAACTGTATTATTTAATTAAATTAGTTTAATTCTTAGGCTGCTACAGGAGGTTTGGTCCCATTCTAAGTCTTGCTCTTCCCAAGGTTTCTTTCTCACCACATTTAGGGAGATTTTCTTTGACACCTCTTGTACACGTAATTTGTGTATTATTTAAATAAAAAATATCTGCAAGCGTTTGATTATAACTAAAGTTCACAAAGTGGTATGTTCAAAATAGAGGTGCATACCATAATTCATTAAATTGTGTCAGGTTTGACAGCTTTTGTTGCTGCAGCAAAATTACCTCACCGTGCCAGATTCCTGACACAAAGGTTCAAAATGGACACTCCTCTCCTATGTGTTGTTTCGGGAAGTCATCCCTGCTTTCTTGCACCACAGCAGGTGTAGTCACATGCAGTCATTATATCAGATGAAGATTTGGAACTATGTGCAGCAGTGTCACTGACACACCCACCTAGGTGTATTTAAGCAGAGAAAAGAGTGACACTCGAAATCTGGTGCACTATACCACGTGCTATGACTAAGGTAAGACAGTTACGCCTCATTAAATCTCAGTGCCATAGATCTGCATTAAAGAGATGAAACTGTAATTTTATTAATATATAATTCTAATGTTACTTCTTCTATCAAATTTCTAACTTACTATTGTTTAAAAAAAAGCTTTTTGCATTATGGTTTACTATTTAATGTAACAGAGACTGAAAACTTCTTACCATATTTATTTGTTTATTTAAGACTTAATGATCAGCTTAGGATACATGCCATGATGGCACATTTCTTATTTTATATATCTTAATGTGAGCAGATGGAAGTCCAACTTCTCGTGTCACTTCTTATTGCCTGTCTGCTTCCCACTGTTTGTGGCGAAGGCGCCTCAGGAGGTGAGGGATTTTTTACATTGATACATTTAAAGTAATACTTTGGATATGCCTTTTTTTGCAAATGTTTATTACACATTTCTTGTGACTCTGACATGTTATTTTTTCCCAGAGTGGTGCTACCACTTGCCAGCATGCAGTAAGTGGTCTTCTTTTTACATCTCCTTTAAGCTACCAAAATACTAAATCGTTGACAGATGTGTTAACTGTGCAAAGCTTGTAAGGATGTTTAAGGAAAGGGCTTGAATATTCATATTTTCCACTTCAGTATAGTGAAACATCAGAACTGTGGCAGATGAATGTACTTATAGAATATAATCAAACAATATTTTCAGCTTTCACTAGTCCACTGTGCTAATCGCTATGCTAAGTGGTTATAGGAAATTTGTTTGTAACTGTCAGCCTTTTGCTGGCAAACAGTTTGGGCAAATTGGCCAAATCTTTCTTTTGTTTTCCAGGAAAGGTATATTAAACTCAAGAGAAAATAACTTTTGTAAAGTCTATTGAATACAACTTCTTTCAATATGCTTCCAAAAACCAAATGCTTCCTCATGGACCATTCATGATTAATGCTCTCTTTATCCCTGTTACACCTCTGCTTATTTTACCACTTGGTTACACCCATTGTGAATACTGTAGGTTACTAAATATACTGCCACTTGAGAGGAAGGAAAGGTGAAACAATGTGTCACTTTTTTGTATTTGTCTTCAAAAGAAGTGTTCATAAGCATAAAATAATCAAAAGTATCTTCTCATTTATTTTGGTTTCACACAAAAAAATTGTGTGATGGATAAAAAATGCAGTGACAAAAGAGTTATATGTATCCTCAGTCCATTTGACAATGTCAGGCCTTTTACTTTGTAATTTATAGATCCAGCTGGCAGAGGTGGAAGGAGTACATAAGTTCTATAAGTAAAAGCACTATTTATGAAACTATTTATGAAACTATTTATGAAAGATCAGCTTATATATTTTACTTAAGTATATGTATAAAAGTATGTAAGTACATGCAACTAAATTTACTCAAAGAAAAAAAAACATTATTCTGAGCTTTGAAAAAAAGTTTGAAAGACTTCTAAGTTTCATGCTTTCAGAGTGCCACACACGGAACTTCTTCAAAATCATGCATGAAGCTGCACATAGTGAGAACAATAGTTGTAACGTGTCATGTATAAACCTAGGATTTAAATGTATGGTTCACTAAACCATACCGGACTAGAAATGTATAAATAATAAAATATGAATAGATAGATAAAACAGATAAATAAATTAATTAATAAAAGATAACGTAACAAGCCTGTTTTGAATGCACATTGATTAAAAAGATTTTATATAGTATAATATAATATTCTTTTTAATAATACAGATTTTTCCCTCGAAATGTAGTGAGTTAAAGCAAAAAGTAGTACGAAAATATACTTAAGTACACTTACAAACTACTGTAACTAACCCCCTCAATTTTGCAGATTCAGTTATATTTATTACCATTTTATGTCCTTAAATTACATGTTGGACTCCTAACATGAATGCAGTTTTTTTTAACCGAGAATGTAGAAAGCATTTCTCTTTATACTATGAAACGAGTGTAACCTGTATCTTTGCTTAAAGAGTCTGCTGCCTTCTTCATGTTCTTCTCAAAGGTTTTTGTTCTTTGTTACAAATTAGGTCGCATAGCTTAAGAAACTCGATATTTTTGGAGGTTTTACATTGTAGTTTGTGTTTCCTAGCATTATAGCAATGTCCTTACCTGAACTTCAACAGAGCTAGATTAATTTTACTCTACCTGTGAAGAAGAAAAGGATGAAGGAACAGAAATTATATTGTTTTATTGTAACAATATTTGATATATAAAATATTTGCACTATAAATGTATTGTTAATTACTGAAAAAGCCATAGCCCAAGTCATTTTTAAAAGTAAACATTTGATGTTTTGTGTTACACAATAACAATTGAGCAACATCTACTAGAGAATAGTAGATATGTGCTGCTGGCATCCGTATTCACGATCTGTAAAGCACGCTTCACCATGGTGATTCCGACCTTAAAACTGATTCTTGACTTATCCATCCTAGTAATAATAATAATAATAATAATAATAATAATTATTATTATTATTATTATTATTATTATTATTATTATAATTATAATTATAATAATAATACTAATAATAATAATAATAGGATGTATATAATAACTTTATAATTATAATTATACACTAGTAATGATAATAGGCCTACCACTACTCATAATGTTAATAACAAAAACAACCGTAATAATCATAATAATAATAGGCCAATAATGACAATAAGGAATGTAACCTCATATGTAACCGCATTATATTTATAGCCTAGTAATGATAGCAGGCCTACCACCACTCTAATACCACCACTAATAATAATAATCCTCAATTTCAACAGAGCTAGATTAATTTTACTCTACCTGTGAAGGGATTACCTTCAAAAATATTATTAATTGATGGCAAGAAAAACAGCAACAATACTACTACTACTACTACTAATAATAATAATAATAATAAGAATAATAAGAATAGGCTAATAATGACAATAAAAATTTTTAATAATTATTGCCTATCCTAGGGCTGTTTATCTATTTACACAAGTTGGTCTATTTAGGGTGTGTGTATGTGTGATGCTGAGTGGCTGGCGCCAGTACGAAGCTTTTTTGGGGGGGCAACTTGCAAAAGGTTGAGAACCCCTGTACTATAGAAATACAATACAACTATAAACATGGATAAACCTTGGTCCCAAACAAATTACATTAGCAGTCAGCTGGTATATGCTGCCTGTTTAAAATTAATTTTGTTTATTTGTTTATTCAGCATCATATTAGTGTAAGAAAGAAACATTGTAGAAAACTGTATATTGATATATTCATACTGGGCCAACCCAGAGCAAGCAATTAACCAAATGCGTGTCTTTGGAATGTGAGAGGAAACTGGAGTTCCCTGAGCCTGCTGCCTTCTTCTTGTGCATGCTTAAATGTTTTTGTTCTTTGTGCCAAAGTAGGTAGCTGGAGGTAGGTAACATAGCTGGAGAAACTCAATACTCTTGGATGTTTTATATTGAAGTCATAAGTGTTTTCTAACATCATAACAATGTCCTGTCCTTACCTAAACCCCCTAAACACTACAAAACTTACAATACCTAGATTAATTTTACCCTACCTGTGAATGTAATACCTTCAAAATATGAATTGATAATAATAATAATAATAGTAACTGACACTATTCATGTCAGTGTCTGGCAAAGACACTTTTTGAATACACAAGCACAATATACCAAGACCTGAAATTGTACAATATTTAAAGGACTTTACCTTGGATTTCTGCATATCATTATACTGAACTGTAACAAACATAAAAGGTTAATAAATATTTTATAGTGTATAATACTGGTGATGTGATTTTAACACTTATTTGGTTTTGACATTTTTTCCTTGATATTCCTTGATCTATAGATGAGAGCCATTGGTCGAGTATATCGCCAGCGGACTGTAACAGCACCCGTCAGTCTCCTATCAACATTGTGACCACCAGCGTACAGCCAGATGCAAATCTGACTGCTTTCAACATCACAGGCTTTAATGAGAGAGCCAATCTTTTGAATATCAAAAACAGCGGCACGACAGGTAAGGTTTGCATACAGGCATGACTTCCCATTTACATATTTGGGACGGACTCTTATTACCATCTCTTAACGGTAAAGGTATTAGACTTCGGACCAGAAGGTCTAGGATTTAAATCCAACCTCAGTCAACTTGCCCCTCCAGGGTTTTTAAGCAAGATCAGCTTGCTTACATTGTTCAAGGTTGAATCAGTTGTCAATCTCGATAAGGGCAACTGCTAAAGTACTATTTTTATATTTCAAATGAAGCCCATTTAAAACTTACTTAACTTTTCAATTTAAAAACTAATACAAAGACAGGTTTGCTGTTTGTATTTTGAAGACTCTTACTGTATTTTGAAGAAACTAAGTAAAATGATCACATCCCATTGGCAGTGACTTTTTGGACTATTTTCATAAGATGGTACAGTCAGACTGTGACTGCATTTTTGTTATAGTTAGCTTTACTCATATTAACCTTGAAGAAATTTGAAACATTAGCATTTCTGTTTCTGATGATGAACATCTTGTCACATAGCAGGGTTTAATTTACCTCAGTTCCTTCCTATTGTAGTTATACATCAAATATCAAATATGACTAATGATTTCTACTTGAGTAAAGCCCTTACCACACATCTTACAGTGGATTTGCTAAAATCAAAAAAGTTTTTTAATTCAGGCCTGAAATGCAGGAATGAATGTTTATCAGTAAATTAAATTATGTTGACCACAAAATGCAAAATATCTTGGATTCATACCATCTTCAATAAAATAAGTCAAACTAAATGTAAGAAACACTGTGTTTTGTTTGTTTGTTTGCATTTTCCATTCGGTCCCAGGGTTTTCTGATTTGGGGTTAATTTGTTATTAAATTGAAAAAGCAATATTCAATTACCGTCCTTAGCAAGTCCAAAGGGATTGTTAATTTATTTCAATGAAACACTGATTTCAAAATTATTTGTACTCTCAGTAACGCTTGAGACAGATAGTACGAAGATGTTTGTGTCAGGAGGAGGCCTTCCGGAGGAGTACAATACCATTCAACTGCATTTTCACTGGGGAAACCACAGCACTTCAGGGAGATCAGAACACACTGTGGATGGAAAACAATTTGCACTGGAGGTGCAGAAATTGTTAATGTGAGATTTAAAACTTTGAGCCATTACCTATATATTTTTCTCTATATAACTCCTAGTTTCTCTTCCAGTTGCACATTGTTAACCGTAAAGGAAGTAAAACCACTACCGATGCTTTAAAGGACCCAACTGGATTAGCTGTATTTGCTTTCCTAATTGAGGTAAATGTTTGCTTTGCTAACTTCTTTTGCTGCCAAATAATATTTTTAATATTTTATTTACAAATAAAATGAATGCATTTTCAAAAACCACAAAGGGCCATAGTTTGGACACCACTAGTTTTACAAAAATGTTTTCTTCAGAGTGATTTATGGTATTGGCAATAGTTAGTGATTGTGTCCAGAATAAGGATATATGCAGAAGAGTTCAGTTTTCAGTTTCTGTTTTGCTACACTTATTGGAAACAAAATGTAATTAATACAATTTATATTTTAAGGCAACATCTGACAAAGGCAAACCAGAGAGCTGGAAGAACCTTACCTCCTTCCTGGAAAAAATTCCTGACAAAGGTACAGATTCAGGTTTTTTTGTGTAGTCTACTGATTAAAACTATGTACTATGTATTGACAAGGGCAACCAGAGAACCAACATGGATATAATAAGACAGGCAGTTCAAATTAAACTTTAGCTCAGGTGTGACTTTAATCGCTAAAGATCACATGGAACCAGATATTTTCAGATTTATATCAGATTCAACCATATGTGGCTTCAAATCGAATTAGAATTTTATCTGGATCTGAAAACATCAGTGAAAATGATTACAGTATGAACAGACAAATCAATCTATTGAAAAATGCTTGTATAGCACTTTTCACAACAGGTGTTTTAGGTAGTCAGTTTTACAAGCATCATAGTCTGAGCCTATGTTAAGCAACCCAATAGCAATAGTGGCAAGGAAAAAAACTCCCTTTGATAAGAGAAAAACTCTTGAGAGGAACCAGACTCAGAAGGGGAACCCATAATGCTCAGGTTATCACTGGATAGATAAAACACAAAATACATCTCGTTAAGAGAAAGATATCAGAATAGGTAGTGAGAAAATTGATCAAAGATACTGTATAGTCCAAAACTGATTTGGTTAAATTCTTATGGATTTTCTGGTGCAGACACCTGGTCTAAAAATCCAATTAATTTTACCCTTAGGTCTGCCTGTGTGGCTAATATGGTGACTCATCTGTCATTTTATTTCTTAAATCTTTTCTTGGTTGCCAGTGTCTGTTTAATACTTTGGTAAAAAAAGACATTTCCATGTTATTTCAGGTGATACACAGGGGATTCTAAATGAACTCTCATTGGACAGTCTGATTGAAGGGGTGAACATGACTAAATATTACCGCTACCTTGGCTCTCTGACCTCACCGGCGTGTAGCGAAGCTGTGGTGTGGTCTGTCTTTAAAGACCCCATCAAAGTCAGCCAAGATTTGGTAAGTCTGAGCAACTCTTCCCTCAGTTGACGGAATAATCCTTGCTCAGCATGCAGTCCATTTGACATCATGTGTCGTCATGCGATATGAAATTCCATATAACGCAACTTGGAAATATCCTTTATAAAGGTTTGGCAGTGATGTTTTTCAATACACAGCCAATCTGGTACAAGCACAGAAAATGCTGAGATAGATTAGTTACAAATGGAAAAAGAGCATTTGAAATGTGTATGTATTTATGAATAAATATGTATAAACAGTATTATACTTTGTTACATTAGATTGACCTCTTCAGCACTAAAGTGCGAGTTGGCAACAGTACGACGGATTTCATCATCAACAACTACAGATCAACTCAGCCCTTGAACAACAGGGTTGTAACATCACAGCCTTCATCAGCAAGCACACATCATTACAGTCTGTCCATCAGTGCAGCTTTGCTCTTCTCTGTAGTGTTGTCTTGGGTATACTAAATATATGACAAAAGTACAGTATTTTGTAATTAAAAAGAAAAGTGTTAATTAATTCCAGTGAATAAGCCATTTATCTTTCAATTATTTTTTTCTGTTTTCTTTGAGAAACTCATGCTTTAATAAACATGTTATGTACTTAGAAGTGATATCTGGTTTTTAGTAGGTGTAATGAACTGATATACACTCACTAATCACTTTATCTGGCACACCTTCTAATACCTACATATATCGGGTACTATTTATTTAGTGGATCAATCTCGGAACTGTAGTGATTATAGTGTGTGATGGCTGGTATGATAGGATTGGAGTGATCCTGGAAATATGAAATACCTCATTGTCATGCCAAGTCAAGTCAGATTTATTTATATAGTGCTTTTTACAATGGTGCATCGTCTCAATGCAGCTTTTCAACATTATATTATCTTAATATCTTAAGGCCAATCCCGAATTGAGCAAGCCTAGAGCAACAGTGGAAATAAAAAAAACCTTCCTAAATGTTGTAAAGAAGAAACCTTGGGATGACCAAGACTGAAAAAGGGAACCATCCTCCTTAGGTGGCCTGGATGGATTGTCACTGCTGGACGAAAATAATTCAGTTACCAAAAATATCCAACCACCAGGATCCTGTAGGCAGCGTTCTGAGCTTTGATGAAGGATTAGATGATAATTAACACAAACTGTGCAACAACACTGTTGTCTCTAACTAATAATATGGACAGGGTGTGAACATAAAATTCCAGAAACACTGCTGTGTCTGAGCAATCGACCCAGCACAATACACACCAACACGCAGCCAACTCAGTGTCATGCTGAGAATGATGCATTACCCAAATAGTACCTGAAATAGTGCTGGTCATGTGGAGGTTCTGAACATTAGAGATCTGATAAAATGCTAACAAAGTATGTAGAGAAACAGATGGACTTCAGTCTATAACTGAATTTGGTTAAAATATTAGTGAAAATAGTTTAAAAGTAAAAAGTAAAAGCAAAACACTCAATCTATTAGTGAACCCAGTACAGGTGGTAGGAGACAGAAGGACGTTAGCCAAGCTGGCATCCATAATGAAGAATGACTCCCACCTCATGCAGAAGACTCCATTCATCAGCTCCTTCTGCGACAGGCTGCTTCACCCCCAGAGTGTAGAGGAGCGGTATAGCACGTCCTTCCTTCATGCTGCTCT
>JAVSBV010139459.1:0-16453 GCA_033117975.1 Parotocinclus spilosoma | reverse complement strand
TTTTATTATTATTATTATTATTTTTTATTATTTCAACCATTAGTACAGCGGCGGATTCGCGAAATAAAATATTTTTTAATAAAAAATTTTTTTTTGTATTCTACAAATATGATCGTCGGCTGATTTGCGAAACAAGCAATAAAAAAAGTCTGGCCTAAGGTAGAATTAAATTATGGTCGATACAATGAAATGAAAACAGAGACCTAGTGCAAGAAGGGATTAAATAGGGGCTTTAATTTACCAGCCATTTGTGGAAGGGCAAAAGGGCCAGAAGGGAGTCATGTAGGATGGCGTGGCTTCAGGGCTGCTCTCAGACACATCATCCTGACACACAGCTCGCTTATCTAATATCTCTAGAGATCACGATTCCACATGGCCAGTATGTAGTTTTCTATGAATTCATTAATTATGTAGTAATTTGATATCAACGCATGAAATACAAGCCATTATTCATGGTAAAAAGGTGCCACAAATAATGGACTGTGTTAATTCAGTGTGGCCCAGATGCAATTATTATCATGGGGGAATTATTGATTATGGAGGGAAATATTTTATTACTGTGCCGCTGAGAAATGGAGCTGCGAGAGAAGAAACAGATTGGGTTTCTTTATCCTCCATGAATAAATCCTGCTCTGTCGCGGTTTAGGGTCAGCGATATATAATCTGATATTTGTTTTTTAGGACGAAGGATTTTGTGATGTGCTTATACGCTTCTTTTATATTTGGTTTCTTTAAAGGAGAATGGATCCGTAGGGGCTGAAGTGAATGGTGTAGAAGATGGCTCCATGGCCCAGCCTGAGTACGAGACTCTGACAGCCAAGTTTCACTTTGTGGATCTTGCTGGGTCAGAGAGGCTAAAACGTACAGGAGCCACAGGAGAGAGGGCACGGGAAGGAATCTCCATTAACTGTGGCCTGGTATAAATCTTGCATTCGTAGATCCATCCATATGGCTCCATACCTTAATGATTCTGTCATTCTGCTTTTTATTATTGTATGATCAAAGAACATATCAAGCTAGTTTCAGTCTCGATGTGTCCCACTCTTGATCTTTAATACATCAATACTGACAGCCCAGATATTTGAGACTGACTTGCATGCTGGATATATGGGACCTGATTCAGACTTACAGACCAGAGTTCACTTGTCAGAGACTTAACTCAGATTTACATGACAGAACTCGAGACTCGACTTGGACTTGCAAGCTAGAGACTTGACTCAGAATTAACTAAATTCTCAGTGTGGTTGCAAGGATAGAATTTTGTTCCTCAGATCATAATGTGCCATTTTAGAACCTGGACTTCAGGTGCCTACAAACAACTGGCTAATGCTTATGTTCATTCAAACCCATAGTCTATTGCTCCCAAAAATTAGGGGATATTTAACAATGAAATATCCCCAGTATAATATCCCCTAGTTCTTGTGAGCAATGTATAATGTTGTTTATACAATATGTTGTCACATGTCTATGGACACCCTACAATTACATCCTGAAATAAGTGGATATAATCCCTTTGCTGCTATTACAACCTTCACTATTCTGAGAAGGCTTTCTACGATTTTGGAATAAAGGCTGTGGGACAGGGCACTGATGTTGTACGATTAGCCCTGGCTCACCACTGCTGTTTAAATTAATTTCAAATGAGCTTGATGGAGTTACGGCCAGATCTCTGTAGAAAATCACTTTTTCACACAGGGCCATGTAGGTTTGGATTTTTTTTCTCCCTTAATAATAAACATCTTCATTTACAAATTGCATTTTGTGTTTACTTGTGTTGCCTTTGACTGCTATTTAAATTGGTTTGATGTCCCGAAACACTAAAGTGTGACAAACATGGAAAAAAAACAGGAAATGAGTAAGGGGGCAAACGTTTTTTCACTGTATGTCCGTCCAGCATTTCTTACCTCATAGTGAACAAACAAATCACAGACCTGCCTCCATGTTTGCTATAAAGTGAAAAGGCAGTTACTATTTAGACGCGTTTTATTTCTTGTACTCAGCACTTTACTGTGATGTGAAAATAATTTGGCCAGTCGCAAACTTTTGTAGCCATGATCCTAGGTCTGCTGTTGGACCTGTCCAGGGAGGACGAAGGTAATAGGGTTGTGACAAAGTACCTAAGAAGGACATGGTCTGAGGCTTGGCATGGAGCCATACAGATTTGTTGTTTTTGTAACTGAATTAATGAATGTGTTAACGTGTGTATGTGTGTGTTGCAGTTGGCTCTGGGTAATGTGATCAGCGCGCTAGGTGATCAGAGTAAGAAGGCTGGTCATGTGCCTTACAGAGACTCCAAACTCACCCGCTTGCTGCAGGATTCCCTCGGGGGGAACAGGTAGTGTTCCAAAATGACACCGATATACCCCGAGCCTCACACAATAACACAATGACGTTAGTCCACAAACAAGAAACAAACAAGTTACAGCAAGAAAGATATTCTGCTTCAACACACAATCAACATACACTTCTCACAAACATTAGATGAGATTTCATTATTGGACATTTCACTTTAAAGTATCCCCTATTCTTTGCGAGCAGTGTATTTAGATTCAGGGATATTCGCATTATTAATAACTTCACAAACAAAGATTAAAGACGGCCGTTGTCCACATCTGCTTCAGCTTGCTGTTGGCAGAAGAGGTCAACGTGTTACGGGCAGAGCCGGCTGCAAGGCAAAGTCTTTTCTGGGTTTTTTATCTTGTTTGTGGGGAATGGTGCGTCTCCAGGTCTCATGGACAGATTCCAGAGCAGACCACTGGTCAGTGTGATGGGCCTTATGCCCCTTATTGGTGTCTCTCTTTTGCAGTGACCAGTGGAGAATTGTCCGTCTCTTAATCTGATTGCCCAACCTACTCAAGATGAATCATTAAAAAATCAACCATTAACAAGTCAATTATTCTGATTAAAACACTAGATTATCATCTGATTGTCATTACCAGTGCTTGACCCTACCTGGTCATTACAGACTCCTCACTCTTCCAAGTTATTATGGAATCCTCCCACTTAAGGGCACCTTATTACCGCATTTCACCCATCCTGTTTTTCTGGTCACTTCACTCTTCTCATTTATTATGTTTACCTTGCACTTCCTGGTCATTATGGCCACCTCAAACTTCTCGATCACTATGGGTGGCTTTACCCTAAGTGGTCAATGTAAGTGCCCCCTTTCCAGGCATTATGGGTGTCTCACCCTACCCAGGCACCCCATCTGTGTTTGTGGTTATGGACACCTTATTGGAGCTGGTCACTGCTGTATCAAACCCTCCCTTTTTTTTGTCCATCTCACCCTTCCTAGTGCTTTACTCCTCCCAGCCAGTGCATACACATACACCTGACCAGGGCAGTAACGACACCCTTTGCAGCCCAGCTATGCCTAGAATGCAGAATGGCTCAGTGATGGATCGCCCGTTTTCATACCCTGCTCCTGGCGAGGTGTGGTTTGAGCTGAGTTCAGTTCTGTCTGATATTATGAGTGTGGTTTAGCTCCCTGGTCTCACCGAGTGTCTGGATCAGGTTGTGCCATAACCCTCACGTTACA
The DNA here is from genome assembly GCA_033117975.1 of Parotocinclus spilosoma. Taxonomy (NCBI): domain Eukaryota; kingdom Metazoa; phylum Chordata; class Actinopteri; order Siluriformes; family Loricariidae; genus Parotocinclus; species Parotocinclus spilosoma. The sequence continues at coordinate 12,915 of JAVSBV010139459.1, read as the reverse complement.
GCTCCTTCATGAGAAATGTCAGTCTTTAAATATAATCGAGATTGCATAGGGTTCATGTCTTCAGGTATTTTGTGAATATAACTCGTTTGTTTTATCACACTCATGATGCAACATGGTCGACATGCACATGCACACAGTGAAGGCATTGTTACTCTCCCACTCTGCAGAAGGTTAATACATGCATGCATGCAGACTGCGTAATGCATTGCTTTGGGCGTGTGTGTGTTTGTCTGTGTGCATGTGTATGTGTATGTGTGTGCTGATATTTAGCAGACTGATCACACGCAGATGTTTATTAGTGGGGTTGTGTGGAGGAATTAAATATGAGGGGAGACGGATCCTCATTTTCAGCCGTCGACAATCACCATGCTTGCACTGTGTGTATGGGTGCGTGAATGTGTGTGTAAATAGGGCCGTTTTGTTTCTTACTAGAAGAGCTTTTCTCCTGCCCTTCCTCTGCTTCCTTTCTCCCTCTTATGCCCCCTAGTCAGACCGTGATGATTGCCTGTGTAAGTCCCTCAGACCGGGACTTCATGGAGACATTAAACACACTCAAGTACGCTAACCGGGCACGCAACATCAAAAACAAGGTGGTGGTGAACCAGGATAAGACGAGCCAGCAAATCAGTGCCCTGCGGGCTGAGATCGCTCGTCTGCAGATGGAACTCATGGAATACAAATCGGTGAGGATGGTGGTTTTTATTAAGCATGGACCAGGCCATAGATTAATAGCGTTTAATTACATTTACATCCTGAAGCTGTACAACAGTCTTCAAGCATCACGTGTTTTATTTTTTTGAGTTTAAACGTAGGTAGTGCTACACCGAAATAAAACATATTGGTCAAAACTGAAGCTTGAGTTTTTATTTGCTGTTTGAATTACGTATAATTAAAATAGAATTGTACTATGATACCTTAAATGAGCCGTGATGACTGATTTTGTATGTGCTTTCCTCTCACATTCCAAAGATGTGCATTAGGTTAATAGGTTGCTCTAAATGGCCCCAGTGTTGATTGTGTGTGACTAATGCCAATGTAAATGTGTTCATTTTGTGAATAGCCATAGAAGCTGATGCACTGTTAAATAAATAACTATACCAGCAAACAAACAAGCTTGACTCGTATCAACTTTAGCAAAAAATATCTTTAAACATGTTTCAGTTGAGAAAAAAAAAAGTCTAATAGTTTTTACATTTGGTTCATATCTTGCTGAGTGCGAGAGCATAAATGAATAGGTAGCAAGGTAGCAAACAGATATGGAGCTTAGGGAAAGACTTGGATGTGACATATAAACTCTAAGAGAATTTGGGTTCCTAGTGACGGAATCAGACAAGGGGTTTAAATAGCAGAGGCGGCGAGTAAGTAAAAGGTGAGACAGGTGAGAGGCATCAGTATAACAGCATCTGGAATCGTCGGCAGAGCGAGCCTGGATTTGGGGGCATTTAAGAGAATGTCTGAGATGGAATCAGACACAGACCCAGCAGGCGAAAACCAGCATCGCAGTAAACAAGGCATGAACACGTCCAAATGTTTACTCACTCACTAAAAGCAAACACTTAAAGCATAGCAAATGAATGAGTCATGCTTAACGTGCTTAATGCATGGCAATTGTAATGATTTGATTTGATTTGATTTTATTTTGCTTAATAAGAAGTGTATTGTGCAATATTAAAAAAATCCCAATAGAGTTTTAAAGCAAAAAACATGTCTGTGTGTGTCGATGTGAAGGGGTTTAAACGTTATCTACAAAATTGGGGACTGCAGCAAAGTTTTAGGAACCATTGACATAACACATATTTCTGGGAGGAAACTACAGCCTTTTGGTGGAAACCTTGCAAACAAACTCCATATAGGCAGCAGCAGGGTCAGGAGCTGTGAAGTGACAACCATTGCTGTTCCACTTAAAAAAAAAAAAATGTTCATGGTCAGTGATGGTGTAGTTACTGCAAAAAAGTAATCGGATTACTCCTTTAAAAAGTAACTTAGTTACTTTACTGATTACTTGAGTTTAAAAGTAACTAAGTTAGATTACGAGTTACTTTTTTAGTTCCTTTCAGCAGCTGCCGACACCCCTAGCACCTCAACATAAAAAGGATAACCAGTTTTACCAGTACTCAATTTATTGAAAGTGCATTTTAAACAGTAACATAACAGTAACAATATATCTTCTGACAATTAAAGATGAACTTAAAAGCTATTTCCTGAAGAAAATGTTTTGTTAAAAAAATAAATACAGACAGTTTCTCTTGAATTCACTTAACATAACATAAATAATTGTTTTTATAAAATAAAAGTCTTTCTTGACTTCACTTAACATAAATATTGCCATTATAAAATATAAAATAAAGACTCCGTAAGTTGGACTGAGCCGTGCTGCGACTCCAAATGTTTTTTCAAATATGACGTAGTGTTTTTGAAGCTAGATAGCACTTTGTCGCCAGCACAGAGTGTACAACGAACCTTAATGTTGTCATCTTTTGCTAAAACAAATTCAAAATAGTGCCTGTATTTCCAAGCAGAAAACGCACATCTCTCTCCTCCCTCCATTGTTTACGTTTGCGTTACGCCATCACTGGTCTTCATATACAATTATAAAACCAAACATTTGACTCGCAGTTATTCACACCTTCTATTCAAGTTTGGGACTTTGGCGGCCTAATGGTTAATCTACTGGACTCTGGACCTGATGGTCCAGGGTTCAAATCCCACCTCTGCCACAGTTGGGTCCCTGATTAAGGTCCTTAACCCACAATTGCTTGGATTGTAAGATTGTATGAATTGTAAGTCGCTCTGGATAAAAGCGTCTGCTAAATCCTGTAAAAATGTAAATGTAAGTTTTTCCATCACCTATTTTGGTGACACAAAACGTGGATCCGATTTGCCTCGACCTGTGACTCTAATGGCAACTGACTCTCTAACTACTCAGTCAAAAAGTCAAAAAAATCCATGTGAGCAGATGTGGTTAAACTTCTTAACTCTAAAGGTGAGAATGACTTGATCTGAACCAAAAAAAGATGATCACATTAAAATCCTGTTTTGTTAACGTTCACACTGATATTTTAAACTCAAACAAATCGAATGTATGAATAAATTCATATGCTGACTGGACAACGTTTATGACGTTATGCTACTAAACATGCATAACTTTTTGAACTTCCACATCAATGCTGTGTTTAGGGATAACAACACTTTTTGGGCTGGTGGTGTTATATGATTTTAACTCGCGGACAGCTCCTACAAATTCCTGTTCTGTGCACAAAAGACTGCATGCATTTGTTAATTGTTAATAACTTTGATAATTGTAATATTAAATAAACCACAGGAAGTTATTAACAGGGTCCTGGTCCAGTTATGGTTTGGTTTGCACCAATACTGTACTATTACAGTACAGTGCACAGTATTAATTTTGATCTCTGCAAAGGTTGTAAAATGTTTGCTTTGGAAACCTCTGACAACTAAACAAGTAGGTCATGGCCAAACTACAAAAATAGATGCATTGATAGGGTTGGGTGAACGAACCCTTTCCCATTACGACAAGAATTCAAGTTATATACAAACCCAGGTCCGTTTATTAGGTACACTTGTTACTTGTTTCTACCTTGTTTCTAGATTAATTTTACATACATTTGACCAGTTTCAGTTAACAAATAGATGCACTTTGTAGTTCTACAATTATTGTAGAATATGGAATGTAGTCCAGCGGTTTGTGATGATGGTGGCTGAACATTTTTGGTTTGTTAGACCATTTTCAGTCCAGCAATGACTGTGACCGTGAGATATTTAAAAACTCCAGCAGCACTGCTATGTCTGATCCAATTGTACCAGGAAATCACACAGTAACACAGAACCACCACATCTCTGGTGATCCTGTAGGGGTTCTGAAGTTAAAATGGACTAGCAAAGTAGGTAGAGAAACAGATGGACTGCAGCTGGAATGAAACTGATAAAATAGACAATTAGTGCAGAAACAAGGAGGTGTTTCTATTAAAGTGAACGTGGATGTACGTTAACTGGTAACAGTTACCCTGTGTTTGGCTCGTTTTCATGTCTTTGCTCTGTGCTGTGTTCATACATACTTTGGTGGAGTGGTGTTCTTTGTTGAGCAAATAGGGGATAATTTTAATCAAACCAAACCAGACAAGTGTGAACACACCCTCAGTTATTAGTCTTGGCAACTGACTTCATTCCGCCACCAAGATAAGCTAAGACAGCACTTTAGTAATCGCTAGTGGGAAATTAAAGACTCGCCGTCTCCTCGACTCTCCGAAGTGCTAGTAAATCTGCTAGTGATTCCCACTCTTTCATTCACTGGACCATACCCGTGATGCTCTCGTTCCTTCCACCGCGATAGTCTGATTCAAAACTCATTTACAGATAAAGATGACAAAATATACGTTGCTACTTGAAAGCTTATAACTTACACTTTTGAATGCATGTCACAGTTTGCACAGGACTTAATTCAATTACAAGACATTTTCTTATCTTCTGTGGCCATCTCAGAGGGTTCAAACAGTGGCTGAATTCAAATCAAATTGTCCTCAAGGTATTACATCCATTTTAACACTTCAAACGAATAAATGTACTGTCTGGCTTAAATGAAAATCCCGGGCCAATCCTGAATCGGAACCCAAACCTGACAAGCCAATTACGTTATCCGATTTGTGCCTTGAAATGAGATGGTGAGAATAAAAGTCACCGGCGCACTAAAAACGGGTCAGGGCATGTGAAGTGTGACAGTCATGTCTCGCATTAGAATAAACTCTTACTGACACTGACAGGAGTGACTGTGATATTACATGTGAGGATAAGATGAAGGTGGTCAGACAGATAGCTCCTACACGCACTTATTAATCCACATGGAATAGAATTAATCAAGATGTCTGTAACAATATAAAGGGATCTTAAAAATTACCTGTCATCAGTCAGTTTTTCATTGTTTACATAATCACATGCGTCGTTTAATATCCATCCGATCAACATCTGTTTGCTATAATGGCGGTGGTATTAAAAGTTCCAAAAGACTGTAATAGGAAATACAAATCTGCTAACGCTGGATATTGAAGCGATAAAGAGACTCAAAACGGCATTGTCCCTATACAGCGCAGTCCTCCTATCCCATGGGGTTCTATTGGATGGAAACGCAACGCAAAGTGTTTAATCACTCTGGAAACAGCCGGTCACATAAACAGCCAATCAACAACACTGTAGATTCACGAGCAGAGGCGGGAGTTAAAGAGCAGATGTCTGTCATTCACTTGAAAGTTCACAACTTTACCTTGCTCGCTTGTTTGTTAGCTTATGTTTGAACTAGAGAGAACCGTTTTGACTTTGTTGTTTGTGAGTGACTCGTGTTTGTCCAACTTTGATTTATAACAAGCTGTAAATGCAGTTCATAAGTCTACGTGCCTGTCCTATTATAGGTAGTACGGCTTTGTTTGTCCACCGTTACCTGTTTATTACCTCTCAGCTATAACTATATAAACTGGATCAAATTCACTCTGAGTCTCTGTTTCACTTGGTTGATCTGAAGGTCTTGTTTGTAGTACTTTCTACAAATGCATTAATATTAGGTCCAGCATAGCTGCCTCATAAGTGTTACGGTTTTAACCTACACACGGTTTCTACAGGATTTGCATGTGTATAACAGATTTGTTTTCAGAAATGTCTCTGACAAACTTAGACATCGTTTGCACACAGTTTCCAAAAATACTCTTTATATTAACATTACAGTAGCCTAAAAATACTAGATGACTTCGATAACACCTTGTTTCACACAACATGCTTCGTTAAAAGGCACATACCTTTAATTTCCTTTTTTTTTTTTTTTTTTTAAAGTCCTGGGTAGCACACACAATGACAAATAGGTTACCAGACATGTTAAGAGACAGTGCCTCAACAAGATGACCTCAGACATAACTGCCATATAGATCTTAACTGTGTGTCTGGAGGTTTAGACCAGAGCCTACACATGGCTCATAAACATGACTCGTATAGGACATTTTAACATTAAACTCTAGAAAATGCAGCTCCCGGAGGAACTGCGGATGTGTGGTGCATCGGTGCCGTCGGTTTTGGCCTGGCGCAGGTCTGGCGCCTGTTCGGTCCCGGTCTGCCGTGGGTCCCCCACACATACCCCTACATACCCATCCCTACCCACACATACCCTGAAATACCCATCCCTACCCCCACGCACCCCGAAATACCCATCCCTACCCCCACGCACCCAGAAATACCCATCCCTACCCCCACGCACCCTGAAATACCCATCCTTCCCCCCCCACCCCGAAATACCCATCCCATTAGCCAAATTCATGTGCCAGACACGGTCGGTCGAGGTTGGGTGTGGATCCGAGTCCGCATTGTTCCCAGTCAGGCTTGGGTCCAAAACACGGTTGCTTCTGGTAGGGTTTGTGTCTGAGACCTGGTTAATTGTATCCAGTCCCGAGACCCACCCTGACTGATCATTTTGATGTAAAATGGTGTAGATCCAGTAAAAAATGTCTCAGCTATGCCACTTTTTAATATGGCCCATTTAAAATGAATGGGGTGATTTTTGAGGAGTGATAAAAAGTGAACGGAGCTTCTGATCACTCTAAAAAAAAATTACCATGGCCGGTGACATTACCACCGGGTCTGACTGGTCCAATTTTCGTGATTATAGCTCAAAAATTGACCGAGCTACAGCACATTCAAAAACAGCCCCAGTCATTGTCTATGGGATTTTTGCGCGGGAAAATCGGGGGCACCGGGTGCACGGTTCGAGGTATCTTTTAGCCTTGAACAAGCACACTTCTCCCGAACATTCGTTCAGTCGAACAGTCCCGAACACGCCGTTTGTCCCGTGTCGATACGTCGAAATGTGTAGGAGAAGATACTGAGCGAAAAGTGACGGAATAAGAATAATAGATAATAAGAATAAAATCGGATAACAATATATGTTACAAGCAACACACATAATAATACCGGATTTCTATGAAAAATAATAAAATGGCACATGTAGTTTCTAAAGTTGGCGACTGTTTATCAGAGGTCCGAACACATGGCAAGTTCAGTTCAGATCTGATCTGATTCTCCTGGTGAGAGCGGCACAAGCATTAAATGACTATTTGAATCGAGAAAGAGAGTTGCAGAAGCATTGGTATAATGTAGGTTGTGCTTAAACACAAATTGCTACTTTGAGTAGGCCATTATTTAGTAGCGTGGAAAAGACTGAATAGCCAAATGTTGAATGCTGGCCATTATGCGTGAAGGCATATTTAACGTAATTGGCTCAACTCGAGTGAAACAGTTGCACATAATACTAAGCAGTTTGTACTACAACACGGATACGTTTGTATGCTGAACATATATTTTATCACAGCAGTGGCTCAAACTCTCACCTCTCTCACAAGTGGTATTCATAGCAGTAACTGCATAGCGGGGCATTTGCTGTGAAACTTCAGACTCACAAGATGAACCACGTTAAGGGTGAAAAGCGTCACACTGCTTCAATACATTTAAATCTACTGCATTTAGCAGACACCCTTATCCAGAGCGACTTGCAACTACCACAGTCTTACAATTCAAGCAATCGTGGGTTAAGGGCCTTGCTCAAGAACCAAACAGTGGCAGCTTGGCAGTGGTGGAATTTGAACTGGACCTTCTGGTCCATAGTCCAGGGTCTTTACCCACTAGGCCACCACAGTCCCAATAATGTGATCATACCGTGGTGAACAAGATTAATAGGCCAGTATATATCAGATGTTTCCAAAAGGTTGCAAAAATTTAAAACGAGCAAATCAAAGTACCCTGCCCCTGCTTATCATGATCTGGTTCCAAGGGAAGGGCATGGACCCAGAACTCACTGGGTGGGAGCAGAGGTACACAATGGAAAGGACACTAGTCCAAAACAAATATGGTTTTAATTTTTCCTACCCAGAGGTTGTCTTTGTATATCCATTAAACAGCTGTATTCACTGCTCTCACACACTGGACATTTAAATAGATATCTTTATAAATAGAATCTTGCTAGTACCGGGTTGGAACCCCTTTTACATACCTAATTATCCTAATTTTGTGTTGAATAGATTTAACAAGGTGCTGGAAACAAATATTGACATGACAGCACCTCCCTTCCACCACATCCCACAGGTACGCTGTTGAATTGAGATCTGGTAACTGTGGAGGTCATTCGGGTACAGTGTTTCTCTTATTATTGTTATGTTTAAGAACCCAGGTTGTAATGACGTGTGTGAATGTTGTGTTGTCCTGCTAGAAGTAACCACCAAAACGATACTCAACAACAATACTCGGGTACGCTGTGGTCTTTAATTAAGCTCAATTCCATTATACTAAATTGGTTTTTTATACTAAAAGACGCCCAAAGTGGGCCAAGAAAACACCACCCACACTATTACATAAGCAGCATCAGCCTGAGTCATTGACACGAGAGGCTGGATCCATGTTTTAGTTTCCTTTATGGCCAATTCTCACCCTACCCTCTGTATGTTGCAGAATAAATCAAGACTCATCAGGCCAGACAACATTTTTTTAATTTTCTATTGTCCAAATTGAATAACCCTGTGTGAGTTGTAGACCCTGTAGCTTGATCTTAGCTGTCCAGTGCTACTGTAGCCCATCTGCTTTAAGGTTTGTTCAGACATGCTCTCATACACAACTCAGTCGTAACAATGGTTATTTCACTTATGGTTGCCCTTTTGACAGCTCTAACCATTCTGGCCATTCTCCTCCGACCTGGCATCAATATGAGAACCAGAGAACTGCTGCTCACTGGATATTTTCTCTTAATCTGAAATCCTAAGATCCACCTAACCACATTCAAAATTACATTTTATGTCTTAATTTACCCTGCAGATGAACTGTAGCGGATCAAACAGCCAGCAAGCGTATATCTATACATTTTGCAGCCACGGAACTCCTTTGTGTTAAATATAATGAATGTAAAAGAACCAAGTTTTAACAGGACCGGAGGATTTCTTTCCTGGAAAGCAGAAGATTCATACGTCAAACTAGAAGACATTTACTTACTTGTGGATGAAGTTTAAAACCTTGACCGAGATGAACTGTATTTGAGTGCTGCCTGGGTATTGAATATGCGCTCAATAATTCATTAACGCTTTAATAATTGATATGAATCAGTAAAGTGTTTTGGAGCATTTAGCAGCGGCTAGCTGTTGCTGCCTAGAATTGCAAGCAAGAAACAGCAACTGTATAGCTTTAAGTATGTGATACGTTTTAAATATGGCTTTATAATCCTCGAATCTAAAACGCCAGCCTACACACACTAAAGGCATTCAGTCCATTGCAGGTACAAATTAAAATCCAGGACCTGACAATGGGAGCTTGACTCATGCAAGGGCAGCATGAAAAATAAGTATTCAGTCGTCTAAGAGCAAAACGGATGAGAGGGTTTCATAACAGTGCGGGAAGCGCACACATGTGGGAGGAAGGCCTGCGAACCCGGGTCTCCTTGGCAACTGCACACCTGTGGAGAGCGTATAGAAAAGGCATGGCCTGAATCAGAACCTAGCGCGCCAGCGTGCTTTATGCGGCTGAGGGAAGCCATGATTTTGGACTTTTTAACGTCGAGGGGACTTCGGCGCTATAAGCGCACTGTTAATATGGTGTTTATTAGCAAAAATTATGACACGTACATAACGAACACAAAACGTACTTCAGATGCTTTTAAAGCACAGCCTCGTTTATGATCTGCCCAAACGTTCTCTAGGGTAACGTGTACAGCTGCTGCGTGCGCCGTGCCGTTCTCTATTACTGTAAAGATTAAGCAAGCGTTCAGAAAGGTAAATAAAAGCTTAATTAAAGCAAATAGATCATACATTATTGCTGCATTATGCATGAACGGTTCCCAGGAGCCCCCTGCCTGCATGCAGCCGCGCACACTTGCTTGAATATTACCTGTTTCTGCTGACATGCCAGCGGTTTGCCAGATCGTAAAGTGAGTTAATTTAATATTTTAGGAAACTCCACGTGCCAAATGCAGTTTGCCATCAGCAAGAGCTCTAAGTGCACGTGGATCAACCGGGTCTTTGAACAGCACGTCGACATCATGGTCTTAATTATGATGTGCTGCTTTTCCTCAAAGCAACACTTGAGCAAATATAAAAAGTAACGACAGTTCTTAAGACGCGTCTTTAGGAGCAATTTATTGAAGCACAGGGTCTTGTCGAATCATATAGGAGTGCAAGAGAACAAGGACAAAGGGACCTTTTTATTAAATATACAGTGCTGTGCATGCCATTGTTTTAGCAATAGTATTATTGGCATATATAATTCAATTCAATTCAATTCAAATTTATTTATATAGTGCTTTTCACAATAGAGCATTGTCTTAAAGCAGCGTTAGAATATTATATTATGTTAAAAGGCCAATCCCAAATTGAGCAAGCCTAGGGCGATAGTGGAAAGGAAAAACTCCCTGATAGTAGAAGGAAGAAACCTTGGGAGGACCAAGACTCAAAATGGGACCCATCCTCCATGGGTGCCGTAGATGTTAATTAAGTAAATACTTCAAAGTATATTAAAGTAATAGTAAAATTAAGTAAATAATATAATTTAAATTAATTATAATATTTAAGTTAGTAATAAAATAAGTAGCAAAATAGATTTTAAAATCAGTCCTCAGTGGGAGGTCTTTGAAGGCACATCGTCTCCTAGTTAATTTTTTAAAATGCAAAAAAGGTCTTGTGTATGATCTCTCAGCAGCATCCGGCGGCTTCATTGGGATACAAAGATGACCCTTTTACAGTCTGATGAAGCTTGATCAGGGTGTTATATTTGAAAGGTAGGAACAGGGTGAAAAGGCTAAGGCATGCTAAAGCACCAAGATGTTTTTGGGGTACAACGATACGCTTCAATTTTCTAACAATTTTTACTTTCAACAAAAGACATTCCCTTTTATTTCTGAAGTGCACATGCTCTCAAATTGACAAACAAAAACCTTGCAATTAAAAGTATCTACTACAAACACAGGATTAAACTATAATTCCGTTCTGTTGTAGCTTCAGCTTATCTTAAATGACCAAGCAAAAGTATGAAGCATTTTAAAATAAATGCTTGTCTTGTATAAAATGAATAAAATTAATCTTTAGTGCCCAGCAATTAAAAGATGAAAACTAGAAGTCTCATTGAGAACAAGATCTGTGTCTGTGAGGACTGACTTAAATTCTGTTCACCAAACCGTTTGCCTTGTAAAAGCAACACTTGCTGTTTAGTCCTACAAAATATCAATCTAAAACAAGCGCTCTTAAACCTCCCCTCACAGCTCTGAAGAACCATGATTTAATCCCAAGTTTGGACCCCATTTGTGTGGACGTTGCATGTCCTCCCTGTGTCGGTGTGGGTTTACTCTGGGTACTCAGAGTCAGAAGAATCTCATTGAGTGAATGCAAACCAGTTTAGAGTTATAGGTATAAATAAACAGATAACTTGGACAAAAGAAGTCCCTAAACACATCAACTGAGTTAGAACAATCTCAGTCCTGAGCTAACAAGCAAGCAAGCGCACGACTGGCAAGGTAGTTATTTACATCCACTCACGGCTTCTGCTTCTTAACTCCCAAACCGGCCAGTGTATCCGCAGCACTGACTGACTGTTTATGAATGCAAAATCTGGAGTTAATTCAATTACTATTTATTATAATTGTTAAGATCTTTGTTGTTACCAGCAGAAATTAATCAGATGGACATTAAACACATTCTGGTATTAATTAATTACACTCCTCCACCTCCATTTGTACAACGTATTATTTGCAATCAATTGACCTCAAGAAAACAACTGAAAACTTAATGAATTTGATATTAATTAGACAAAGAGAGTGAAACTGCTTGCATAGTGACATATGGCGTTAAATCGCTGTAATCAAATTCTCAGTGGGTAGGATGCTATTTCTGTGATGATGCTAGCAGCTACAGCGTCATGACAGCTAAAAGACTAAAGGGATATCCAAGCTAATTAATGATCACTGCAGCCTCAAAGCAAGATGAATTACAGTGACGGATAATATCTGCCCAATAGAGGCATGCACTCGGCTCAGCTACTGAACTACACCAGAGGAAAAGGCAAACACTGGCTGCAACCTACTTCTTTAATGTCACTGGCAGGTTTCCTTTTGTGTTAATCCTAGTTACCTCTAAAGCATGCTAGGAAAAACTGCATGGAATGAGGCCAAAGGCTAAAGGTACTGACTAAACCAGATGGGCTTGCTCAAAGAATTATTACTTTCAAATCAGAGAGGGTTAGGGTTACCTCCCCAGCTAACACAACAGAGTCCACAAAAAAAACATGTGATGATGCGGCCACAAAGACGTTATAAGACCCATGAAATAGGGATGTCAAACTGTGCAGTTTCTTAAAGCTGTCAATCACATTTTTATTCACTGACCTCGAGAGGCAAACAATTTTCGGGTGGTGCCCAAAACGGTACTTTAATCACCAGTCCCTATATTCTACATACCGTATATTACCATATATAGCACATCTACCATATCAGCCTACAGAGAATAGAATCCTTAATATTGCAGACCTTATAGCTACATCTAGAGTTTGCAAGCTCTCCTCATGTATATGTGAGTTTCCTACAGGTACTCAGTTTTCCTCCCACATTTCACATTTCAAAGACATGCTTTAGGTATGCAATGTTTGCCTACATTTCAGAAACATGCAGGCATATGGATATACAAAAATTGGCTGATAAAAATATGGTAGATATGTCTCTGGCGTGCATATATATATATATATATATACACACACATACATATACACACACACACACACATACACACACACAGTTGCAAAGTGTTACAGCCTTATTCCAAATTGTATTAATCTTTTTCCTCAAAATTCTACACAAAATACCCCATTATGACCATGTGAAAAAAGTTTTCTTGAGAGTTTTGA
>JAVSBV010139439.1:0-16455 GCA_033117975.1 Parotocinclus spilosoma | reverse complement strand
TATTTATGGAAAACAACATAAACACAAACCTTCCATAAGGCGTTCTAACTCTTCTTCTTTTAAGTAGAGCGACGTTTCAATACGCTACTCCCACCTAGTGGCTATAACTAACAAAGCATTGTAATGTTCATACTACTCGTACTAAATCCACTCCAAAAGATGTATGTAGTGCACGTGTGCAGCCAGAGTATTGTGTATGTTGCAGATGAGAGGACTTTCTAGACTGCTTGTACTGGGACTGGGACTTGTACTGGGAATTTAACAATACAGTGGTGGTACTTTGCCATAAATGAGAAATGAAGAATACATTAACATTACATAAGTTTTTATTAAATGCATTACTTTGTTTATGCTAATGTAACTGATGCCTTTGCTTTGTTTAATGCATGTTTCTGATATGTCTTTGGCTAATATGTACTTTTGGTAGGTTATATAGTTATAAGTAGCTGGGCAAAGCACATGAGCTAGTATTAACCTGTTTGCAGTGCGGCTGCTTTTCTTTTAAATATTTGAGGATGTGAAATTACTCCATGTGAAAAAAAAACTGGCTCTGACTGAAAGCGTTATCCTCTCAAGCTATTGGGAAGATGCTGGGTCATTATATAGTGCCTGCATCTGCTAAACAACATAAATGTTAATGTAAATTATAAAACTGCTCATGCTTGTCGGTATATCACATGATACTACCTACTGGTGGTCTGTCCAGGGCCTGTTCATCATGCATGTGTGCCCTTTTTGTGTCATTTTTATCTGGGTGTGTTATTTTTTGTCAATGAATACATTTTACTCAGTCTGATATAGAGCAGTGGTTCTCAGCCTTTTCCACCTTGCGGCACACCTGTCTTAAAGCCAACCCAACTTGAAAGCACCAAGCCCCCCCACAAAAACAAAACTCACTCTGGGTGTGTTGAGCCTTTACTTTATATATGTACATATTTTAACCAAGTCGAATATGAGAGGGGATTTCTCCTCTTGACCATAGCTCCAACAAGAATAGTCATATAAGAACAAGTACAGGTTGAGTGTGTTGTGCAGCCAAGACTCCACACCCGTGAGAATCAAAGACACCATAAAGTTTCTATTTATAATATTGTGTTGCCAGCATAAGAGTATATATTAATCTGTCAGTTTTCTGCTAGTAATACGTACTATATAAATTTAATGACAGCATCAATGTGATTGTTGAGCTTGCCTCTGAGACACCAGAAGATCCACTCTTGGTGACCCTTAAGGTGGCATCCAGAGTTGTCTTTAGTCTGTTCCTCGATTATGACTAACATAAATATGTGGTTGTAAATGACTAAAGAAGCCTTGTGACCCTAAACCAAGAGAGTTCAATTGTGCAAAAAGAAATCAGATCAAATCTGGCATGCTGCATGTTTAAGCTGCTGATGCCAGTTTAATTAGCTGAGTTTTAAGTTATGTGGGTAGTGCAACATCAGCAGTTCAATAGAAAAGGGGTCCACAATAAAAAGATTGCCATCTCTGAAATCCTCTGGAAAGTATTCCATGAACTTCTCAGTCAGCTGTGACAGGTGATTAGTGACTGTAGTGGTGACATTAACATGTGGAGAGCTCTCCAAAACTTCACTCAAAAGCAGAAATAGGTCCAGTGTGTCTTCCTTAACCCAACTGGACCACAAAGCCAGTTTTTTCCTGAATCCTTGTCTTGTCAGAAATAAAAAAAATATGTTACTGTTTTAACAATGGATTGAAACACTGAGCTGGTTTAGCAAGATAGATTGGCTAGAAAGTTCAAATCAGCAAAGTGGTGAGCCAGCGTTTTTTTTCTCTGACAGACACTGTCACTCATAGGACACTGGCTCAAACAATCGATTAAGGACCAGCCCTCTCAACAGCCACCTCACCTCACTGTGATACAGCAGCTGAATATGCTTAGCATCCATACTGTCACACAATGCAGATAAACATCTGGAGTTCACAGCATTTTTCTTCACATAATTTACCATCTCGATGGCCACATCCATCACTTTGTGGAGCTGCACCATTCGTGCACATTTGCTCCAGTCAAGACCATTTTCACAGACGTACCTGTGGATACACCAAAATCTTTCCTCTGCTGTTGTTGCTACCGTCTCAAATGTACCTCACACAAACAAGCAGTAAAGATGCATCAATAATATCAGTCAACTCATCTAGCTGCACAGCATAATGTGGACTTTTTAAAATTCTGTTCAAAAGCTGGCTCTGTACCTCAGCCATATGCCAACAATTTGTCTTCTTATGAACCCTAAAACAAACCAATCACATTTAACTATAATTACTTCTGCGTAATTTTTAAAAGTATGCTTTTATATTAATGATTATAATTTAAACACGCTTAATCTATCAGTACTACTGTTCTAAATTAATATTTTTTTATGTGTACTTTTATTATTTAAAGTGCACACTACAGACTAGTGACTCCCTCGGAGGATGAGCCTGCTGACCCCTAGAGGGTGATTCACAGCCCACTGGTTAAGAAACCCCTGATATAAAGAGCAGCTTACAAGCCATTAAGCAAAAGCAGCACAAAAAAGACCATTCCAAAGAAACTGTTTCAAAAGTTTTAAATGGCTAGGGGGAAAAAAGCTGCTTTCGGCTTGCAGGGTATTTGGTAAAAATCACAAGAAGGGTGCATTGTGAATGGAATCAATGACTGACAAAAAGCACTGAGCAAAAACATGAAACCACTCAGAGGAATTTGGTGGAACAACTACAAAGCAAGCCAATAGCAAGGCAGTGGAACAGATGATAGCCACAATAAAAGAAATTTCCTAGCGTACATGGCACTTTTGAAAAAGTTTGATCCATTCTTGTAGAATTATACACCTTCCTCAAACACCACATACTTCTCACCTCCCAGTCAGAATGATATGACAAATTGTTGGGAAGCAAAGATGTATGCCATTATGGCTGAGAAGAACAGGGTTTGAGAGACAGTTTGCAGTCTGTGTGAGATATGTTTCTGTGGTGGGAGCCATTACAGAAAGGTTCCAGGCCCTTACTGACATGCCACATCAATAACAGCTGCAACATAGAGTCATTGCTACAAAAAGGAGTTGATTAGCCGTAGTAAGTGGCATAAACTTGTTGAGGTTACAGGCCAATTTTCAAACTCTGCACCTAAGACAATATATGTGCACTGCAATGCACACTAATTGAATGTTGTGTTATGCCATGCACATCTATGTCTGAACCCAAATTGTTTTTTTAACTTGCTGGAAAGTCTTTTGCAGCCAAGTGACCTTGTGCACTTGTCAAACACGCATAGGGCACGGCAGCTTTTCAGAGACAAATTACAACCTCAATTCCAATGAAGTTGCGACGTTGTGTAAAACATGATTGAAAACAGAATATGATGATTTGCAAATCCCTTTCTACCCATATTCAGTTGAATACACTACAAAGACAAGATATTTAATTTTCAAACTAAAAAAAAAACTTTATTGTTGTTTGCAAATATTTACTAATCTTAGATTGCCTGCAACACACTCCAAAACAGTTGGGACAGGGGCAACAAAAGTTTAGGAAAGTTAGGAATGCTCAAAAACACCGGTTTGGAACATTCCACAGGTGAACAGGTTAATAGGAAACAGGTGGGTGTCATGATTGGGCACAAACTGGGCCCGAGCTCATTTGAGATAGACTGGCACAAAGTGGAAAAGTGTCCTGTGGTCTCATGTGTTCACATTTCAAATTGTTTTTGGAAATCATGGATGTTGTGTCCTCTGGGCCAAAGAGGAAAAGGACTGTCCGGATTGTTATCAGCACAAAGTTCAAAAGCCAGCATCTCTGATGGTATGGGGGTGTGTTACCCATGGCATGGTACATCTGTGAAGACACCAATAATGCTGAAATGTACATACAGGTTTTGGAGCAACATATGCTGCCATCCAAGCATCGTGAGGTGATGTAACACAGTGGAAAACATACCCCTGTCCCAACTGTTTTTGAAACGTGTTGTAAATATTTGACAAAAAAACAATAAAGTGGATCAATTTCAACATTAAATATCTTGTCTTTGTAGTGTATTCAATTGAATATGGGTTGTAAAGAATTTGCAAATCCTTGTTTTTTATTTTTATTCAGGTTTTACACAACGTCCCAACTTCATTGGTATTGGGGTGGTAATATACAAATATAAATATAAGTATATTATACAAATCAGAAAAAAAGTTGATATGAAAAATGCAAAAAAAAAAAATAAATGAATATTAAAAACAAGTGAAAAATGTAGGGTTTCTTACATGAACTTAATTTCAGTGCAGACAATATGAACCTATTAAATGTTTTTTTATGGTCAACTTAATTTGATTTATTACGAAACATCCACTCCCGCATTTCAACCCTGCAACAAATTCCATAAATGGTTTCGAAGGGAGAGAGTAATGATTTTTAAAAAACCAACAGATGATGCCAACAGGTGATTATATTCATGATTTGGTGCACATCGTTGGTGTTTACAAAAGGTTAAGGTGTGTACAAAGATACAGATGATCTCCAATTTGTGAACAAATGTGTGAGAAAATTATTGAAATGTTTAAAAATGTTCCTCGAAAAAAACCTGGAAAGGATTCACATAATTTAACATTCTACCAAAAAATGTTTTGCTGAATTTAAAAGGAGTGAACATACTGTGCCAGAAAAGAAACTACAGACATCACCCAGGCTTGCAGTCTTGAAGATGTAATTGCTAAATATAAATCTAAGACATTAACTCTCTGCTAACAACTGTGCATCAGCTGTCCACAGCAGGTTTAAACCAGGCAAAATACCAGCACAAAACACTCAGCATACTTTAGGGGGATCATTGCATAAAGTACTATGCAAGAAAAGTTACAAATGCTGTCACCAATTGCATTGTGAAAGACAGTTTAGGTAGTTGACGGAGATGGGTTCAAACGACATTTAAACACTAAAGACCCAAAAATATACTGCCAAAATATTGTCTAATTATTGTTTTTTACAATATCCCAAAAAATATAAAACTATGTCATTATCGCAGACCCCTACACCAAAGCATGAATTAACTTTTCACAGTGAAAGCATTAACTGCACAAAACTTATTTTAAAAAAAAGTATATTCTGCATAACAAATCAATGTCTCTTTGTTGTTGTTCTCAGACAAGTAATGACTGTTTAACAATCCTCTAGACTGAATGCATAAGTCAACCATTTTTGCTCAGGAGGATATACATATAGACATACCTGGTACATACATAAAAAATTGGAGAAAACTGGGAGAAAAGACAAAAAGGTAAAGCATTTGTGGTTTGTCTCATAACACTGAACTCTTGCCAGGTAAAGATGGCTTTATATGTCTTTATATGTAAGCTGTCATGTGCTGAGTGAATAGCATTAACAACCGAGGAGAGGATGGAAAGTTCAAAATTGGTTTTACATTTCAGTCACAGCACATTATTGTTCTCTGGCAGGAAAATTGGGGAGAGAATTGATGTACCGTTTGACAGACAAAAAAGTCTGAATGTTTTGAAATTGTTGTTTCTTACTGAATTGAAAATGTGACACAAAATGTTGAACTTAACTGAAATTACCTGAACCTAATCATTACGTATGCTGAACTGAAGCAATGTATGGAAATGTATCCAAGCTTTAACCTGCTTTACTTAATCACTTTTGTATTAAGTCTTAAAATAGATATCAAGAAGAATATCGTATCGTCTAAAAGGGAGAAGTTCACACTTAGTATTCTGTTAAATGACTACTTATTTAAAGTGACAATCACAAGAAGTAATGATCCAATATACACTCACCGACCACATGGACACGCGTTCAGTTTGCTTGTTAACGCAAATATGTAATCAGTATTGTGAAAACGTTTATTTCTGAAGCAAAATCTGGATCATAGTGTCAGAATTTGGCATAAAAAACATGAAAACATGAATCCATGCTCCCCAACAGTTCATTTTAATGAAAAGAAAGCATGGGCTGCTGGCTTAAGCCTGGCTTTGCACTAGCGCTATCTTTAGCTTTCTGCTTGACTTTTTTTTTAGAGCTGTCAATCTTCGCATATTCAGCAAGGTGAAGGTGTTTTAAAGATTCCATAAAATGAATCACGTTTGACTTCCTCCACAGCTTAATTTTGCCCTTCATTTATTTCAAATGGCAATCGAAACACTGAAGATATGGCTGTGTCCAAAATAAATAGAATGAGTACACTAAGTAGCACCCAAAACACAACTGAAATGTAACACACCTTCGATGTGCTATAGCAGCAGGTCTCAAAAACAAATCGGTGAGTGGTTAAATGTTTAACCACATTAGGCTACATATATAAACTGAAATCTGAATTACAGTTACTATAATCAGTGTGGTGTTCACCGTTGAATTTGTCCAGCTGTTGCACACCAAACAAGTTTATCTGACCAAAACAATGAAACTGGTCCGACCACCTTTTATGGATTATCATGTTAAAAATTGCTGATGGATCGCTGTATCCCTAACACATGATTTTCATGAAGGCCTCCACAGTCACCAGCTCTCAATCCAATAGAGCAACTTTAAGATGTGGTGGAACAGGTAATGCACATTATATCGACATTTACCATATTGTTCCACCAGATGTAAATGTAGATTTAGATGTAAAGTCAGAAACAGTACTTCCTCTGCTGTTGCACAGTTTGTGTTAGCCTTCTTCTAAACCTTCATCAGTGCTCACAGGATGCATGCTGGTGGCTGGACATTTTTGGCTGGTGAACTATTATCAGTGCAGTGCATTAACACTGTAGTTTAATGCTAGAGCAGCACTGCTGTGTCTAATTGACTCATAGCACAACACAACCCAAATTCCAATGAAGTTGGGAAGGTGTATAAAACATGAATAAAAACAGAATATCATGATTTGCAAATCCTTTTCAACCTATATTGAATTGAATACACTACAAATACAAGATATTTATTGGTAATAAAACGTTATTATTTTTTTGGTTTGTTTTTGTCTTATATATATTAAATAATAATAAATAATAAATATTCACTTTTGATTGTGATGCCTGCAACATGTTCCAAAAAAGTTGGGACGGGGGCATGTTTACCACTGTGTTACTTCACCTTTCCTTTTAACAACACTCATTAAGTATTTGGGATCTAAGGATACTAATTGTTGAAGCTTTGTAGGTGGAATTATTTGCCTTTCTTGCTTGATGTACAACTTCAATTGATTAACAGTCCAGGGTCTCTGTTGTCACATTTTGTGCTTCATAATGTCCACACATTTTTGATGGGATACAGGTTTGGAATGCAGACAGGATAGTTTAGTACCCGCACTCTTACTACAGCTACGCTGTTGTAACATGTGCAGAATATGGCTTGGCATTGTCTTGCTGAGATAAACAGGGACGTCCCTGATAAAGACCTTGCTTGGATGGCAGCATATGTTGCTCCAAAACCTGTATGTACCTTTCAGCATTAATGGTGTCTTCACAGTTGTGCAAGTTACACATGCCATGGGTACTTACACACCCTCATACCATCAGAGATGCTGGCTTTTGAACAAATCAGGAAGTCCTTTTCCTCTTTGGCCCAGGGGACACGACGTCCATGATTTCCAAAAACAGGACACTTTTCTACTTTGTGTCAGTCTATCTCAGATGAGCTCAGGCCCAGAGAAGCCGACGGTGTTTCTGGGTGATGTTGATATTTGGCTTTTGCTTTGCATGGTTTTGAGTTTTAACTTACACTTGTAGATGGAGAGATGAACTGTGTTTACTGACAATGTTTTTCTGAAGTGTTCCTGAGCCCATGTAATAAAACCCATTACAGAATTATGTCATTTTGTAATGCAATGCCACCTGAAAGGTCGAAGGTCACGGGCATTCAATGTTTGTTTCCTTGCCGCCTACTTGCAGAGATTTCTCAAGATTATCTGAATCTTTTGGTGATATCATGGACTGTAGATGATGAAATCCTTAAATTCCTTGCAAGAGCACAATAAGAAACGTTGTTCTGTACAGAAACTGTTGGACAATTTGCTCACACAGTTGTTCACAAAGTGTTGAACCTCCCACCATCCTTGCTTGCGAATGACTGAGCCTTTCAGGGATGCTCCCTTTATATCCAATCATGACACTCACCTTTCCAATTAATCTGTTCACCTATGGAATGTTTCAAACAGGTTTTTATGAGCATTTCTCAACTTTCCCAGACTTTTGTTGCCCCTGTCCCAACTTTTTTGAAATTCATGAATTTTGGCACACCGTGTTTTATCACATTTAAATGTAACAATTCTTTTTAATACACATGTATCTCCGAATTTCAAGTCAGTTGCCCAGTTGTTGTGGAACAATTTACTGATGTCCCACCCACGGGCCAGGAGGATTCCATGCTCCGACCCCCCGACGGGACATCTCGTCCCGCTGTTGACGGGCAACCCCTGGGCTCAGGCCCCCTCACCAGGATCACCACTCCGTTGAAGATGCGACTAGTGCCATCCACCTGGAGACCATCTCCGTTTTTCCTATGGCTAGGCTCACTCACTCCATCATCCTGGGTCTCCCTTGGCCTGGTCTGTCAAGGAACTTCTCCGCTGGCCGTCCTACTGTCACGACCATTGCCTTCACCTTCCAGTACTCCAATTGAACGGCATACAGACCGACAATCCGGCTACTAGTCTACCGGCTAACATGCCTCAAGAAAACCTCGATCTCACCATGGTGAAGGCGTACTCCCCGTCCTTCTTCCAGGCATTTATAAACGATGTGCTACAAGACATGTTGGGTCGGTGTGTCGTTGTGTACCTGGATGACACCTGTGCTGGGGCATCCGGATCCCAGTCCCCTTCGTGGACGAGGCAGATGCCTTGTCAGTGGGAGTTGGGGCCATTCTCTCCCAAAGCCTTGGGAAGCCTCCCTAACTTCACCATGTTGCCTTCTTCTCCCACAAGCCCACCTCAGCAGAGCGATGGAGATAGCTCCTCGCTATCAAACTGGCTCTGGAGGAGTGGAGACATTGGCTGGAGGGGGCCAAACATTCTGTCATGGTGTACACAGACCATAAGAACCTGAAGTACCAGAAGGCTGCGAGATGGCTTAACCCTTGCCAGGCCAGCCTCATGGTTCCTCGGGGTGATCCAGTGGGAGTTTGAGAAAAATCTAGACCAGGCGCAAACCTGGATACGGGTGTCCCTCAAACAGAAGGTACCTTCCTCCAGAACTTCGGGACCGGCTCCTTACCTGGGCTCATGTTTCCCCCTGCACAGGTCATCCAGGTCCGACCCGCACACTCCAGCTCCTCGCCAATCGCTACTGGTGGAGGCACATGCACAAGGACGTCCGTGCTTTCGTCGCCTCCTGTCCAACCTGTGCCCAGAGTAAGATGCCGCATACCCTACCATCTGGCCGCTTCGTCCCACTGCCGATACCCCAACACCCCTGGTCTCACCTGGTCTTGGATTTCGTGACGGACCTCCCTGCTTCTCAAGGCTACACCATGGTCCTAACCGTCTTGGATCACTTCTCCAGGTCTGTCAAATTCATCCCTTTTCCCAAGCTCCACCACGGCCTTCGAAATGGCAGAGACACTCTTCGCCAGGGTCTTTACAACATTTGGGATCCTGAAGATCCTGAAGAATTTGGGGGGTGCGGTTAGCTTCACCTCAGGATACCATCCCCAATTCAACGGTCAGCGTGAGAGGGTGAACCAGGAGCTGGGAAAGTTGTGGGGAGCTGTGCGGAGAACCCGGCTGACTGGGCCCGTTTCCTCCACTGGGCGAAGATCGTGCAAAACTCCCACCACCACTACAGAATTACCAATTACCAGCCTGACAACCGGGTCTGGTTGTCAACCCAGGACCTTTACAGTCAGGGGAGTACTTGCAAGCTTGCACCCAGATTCATAGAGCCATTCAAAATTACACACACCTGGTACTCATTTTCGCTCATCTTATTTAGACACGCCACCTCCACTGTGGCACTTGGTTTTGCGAGTATAGTACTTACCATGTTCTGATCTAGGTTCCGTCCCTCGACTTCCGTTTTTTGCCTGACCCCTTTGGACATTGTTTTGCCTCGCCATGCTTTGACCCTGGACTGTCTGACCTTGCCTTTGTCTGCCGTGTTAATAATTTCCTGTCTGAGACTGTATGCTGCGTGTGCCTTCGCCATTTTTCCACGTCGCTTTACACGATTGTTTTGAAAGACTGATTTGTCATTTGGCTTATAATTGATTAATTATCCTTAGAAGATTACTGTATACATATGACATTTAATAATACCTGTAATGAATGAATAAATGCCACACAAAATTTGCTTTTGTCTTTATTTAGGATTTCTGCTTGGGTACGCTTTCATCAAGCCATTACACTAACATAAATACAAACAATAAAAATTAGTATAAAACATAGCGTTTGTGCTCTAAAACAATACCATAGTTACATTTATAACAACATCAAAAGGAACATGGGTTTGGATATGCTTGTTGCAATGGGTCCTAAAAAGTAGGCTGAAATAGCTCATGGTTGGGAAAGTAAAGCATTGTTGAATTGTTTCATTGGTACACAATAAGAATAAATAATAGGTGTCTTTTTTTTTCCAAAATATTCACAAAGCGTATCTTGGTTTATTAACACGTCTACATAAATCCATAGCCATTTTTAATGAACACAGCAGGACATCACACTTTTCCATAGCAGCAAATCTGTCACTTTGTAAAAATACAGTATCCTTCACCTACACCCTTTGGATAGATTCAAACCATGGCACCATACTAACTAGTATTATACGTTACCACAGGGCCAATATCACATACTATTGTACTAAACATTATAGTAAAGGTAGTTTTTTTTTTTTAGGAATATTTGTTTGTTTTCAGCAGCATGATGTTTGGATTATTGGTGGCATACACACTATTTAGTATGGCAGTACATTGTTTTGAATGCAGCCTTTTCCTTTCTAACTGCTTATCATCTGACCCAATCCCAGCCTATAAAAATTACAGAATAAATTAAACACGTTATCAGAATTTTGTGACCTTCTGTCGTCCAAACCAAACGGGACTATAAGGAACATTTTTCAAGTAATTTTGCTTGCGAGCAGGAACCCTACCAACACTCTTTTAATGACCCCTGGTGATAATTTTTAGTTACTGCTATTTTTTGCAGTGAGTTGTGGAGAACCAGGTTCTCCAGTATCCCTGAAACAATGCTAATGCTTCAAATCTGAACCCTCGAAACAGTCTGCAGATATCTTCAAAAGAAACCATTATTTTACTAAATGCAGACTCATATATCTTTAGTATTTTCAAACCCTCAAAACACTTTATTTTCTAACACTGATACTTTTTTTTTAACACTTTTTGAAATTAAATGATGGATCCGTGTCTGCACACTTTGTCTCAGTGTTTCAGTAGATACATCATCATTCCAGCACAATGATTTTTAACAGCTTTACAGTAGCAAATTTTGTAACATAGGCCCCTTACAGAATTTTTGAAACTATTGGCCTATTTAACAAACGAGTTTTAGCAATGTGTTTTGAGCAAAAGTCGATTGTCTCTCATTCATGTCCGCATACAGTTCTTGTGTTAAATCTCTGTGGACTCTATTCTCTCCAGACGAGAAGGGCCAGGCCATGGAGGAGCCAGCTGATTAGGAGAGTTGGAGTCATCTGGAGCTGGAGTAAGTGTAACAGTGACAGGGATAGGGTTGGGTATGGTGTCTGGTGGTGGCGAGCCTGATGTTCCACACAGTTTAGCTCCAAGCTGACCAACACGTTCCTCCAAGGCCTGGTTTCTTTGCAGTGTCTCCACATAGCTAAGCTGCAGCTGTGCCTGGTACTTGAGAACTCGCTCCTTCTCGTCCCGCCAGGTGTGCCGTTCTTGTGCAAATGCAAGAGCCTGGAGCTCACGTTGCTGCCGCTCCAAACGCAGCTCTCCCTGCAGTCGCTCGAGCTGCTGACGCAGCTCACCTGCCTCTTGCCGCTGTACCTTGGCCTCATCACTCTGTAAGCTCAGCAGGGCATCTACCATTGGACTGAGTGGAGACAGTGGCGTCAGAACTTCGGGGGTGTGTGGTGAGTGCAGGCCACCCCATGGCAAACTGCTGCTAAGACTTGCTGCACGATCGCCAGTGTAGCTCAGTTCACCCAAAGCTCGCTTTAGCCCCAAGACTTCACTTTCAAACACCACCAACTTGTCCCGTAGGATGGACACCTTATAGTAAGGGACAGATGTTAGAATTGTATTAATGCAATTCAGTAATTTAGTTATTAAATGAAATTTAATCTATCTAACAAAATTAGGGGATATTCCATTGGTTATATTTTTGAAATATCCCCTATTTGTGAGCAGTCTCTCTCTCTCTCTCTCTCTCTCTCTCTCTCTTTCTCTCTCTCTCTCTCTCTCTCTCTCTCTCTCTCTGTGTGTATATATATGGAATTTTGGAACAGCCAGGACCCTTACTAGACCCACCCACTAAACTAAGTAATCAGGGGAGAAGTGTCTTGATAAGAGAGGTGACCAAGACCCAGATGATCACTCTGAGCTGGCTGAGCTCCAAAGATCCTGTGTGCAGATGGAAAAACCTTCCAGAAGGTCAAAAATTATTGCAGCTCTCTACCAATCTGGGTTTTATGTCAGAAGCTTCTCATAGATAAATGACAAATGAAACCCTAAAAAATGTCAGACTTTGATAAACAATATTCTATGGTCTAATAAAACTAAGATTTAACTACTTGACCTCAGCCTATGTGTTTTGTCTGGAGGAAACCAGCCTCAATACAATCCCTACAGTGAAGCATGGTGGTGGCAGCATCATGCTGTGGAAGTTGTTTTTCAAAGGTTGCAACTGGAAGTCTAGTTGGAAGAAGAAGAAAATCTCCAAATCCAGGTATGCATTATATGCCATTATGCAATAATGGCATTATACCCAAAAAGAAGAAGGCTGTAATTGTCAATGCAATATTTTAATTATATTATAGTTTTTTTTCCAGTTTTTATAGGTAAATTCACTGTCATTATAAGGTATTTATTGCACATTGCTTTTGTAGAAAATGTGAAAAAGTGAACGGGTCATTTAAAAAAAAATTATGGAATGGATAATATATACACTGCTCACAAAAATTATGGGACATTTCATTATGGAACACACAAACACACACACAGGTCCAATTGACCAGGTCCTCCTGTGTAGTTCTGAGCTGATTCCTGACCTTTCTCAGAATCATTCTTACCCCATGAGGTGAAATCCTGCATGGAGCCCCAGAACAAGGAAGATTGTCCTATTGTCCTGTAGCCCATCCCAGCCTTGTTCAGGTCTACAAATTTGTGTGGACAGCTGTCCTTTATACCAGTAACAAAATTGAACAGGTAATTACTAACGCAGTGCAGAATAGAAGGGCTTCTTAAAGAAAAACTAATAGGTTTTTGACATTGAGATTTTCTGTTTTTTTAATTCTGTGTCTTATATATAAGACATATATACATATATATACATATATATATATATATATATATATATATACATGTCTGTATATATATATACTGTAGGGCACTTACCCACACACAACCTCTCACTCTTGGGCCTTCTAGAGACACTGTTTTACCTAAGGCATGTATTTGCAATGTGGGAAGAAACTGGAGCACAGTGGAAACCCAAGATCTGCATGGCCACATAAATTATATAAATATACATAAATTAAACTATTTGCAAAATTTGCCTCCATTATATTTTTATGAAATCTATTTGAAGTGTTTAATATATATATATTAATGCTGACTGCCGCTATTAAATATGGGCCTGAGTTTTATTATGATTTCTGTAAGAGCCTCTATAAGATACCTGCCTTTCTGAGAGTCAAACATGTTACCTTTATTCATTTGAGTTATTTGAAATCTAAAGTTCACAGCAGATAATCTTTCTTCACAGTTAAAAGTTGCTATTAAAACTACATCCAAATTAAACAAATGATTTATGTTTATAACATATTAAATCAGTGATGTTAAATTTGTATGTGGTTAATCATGATATCGAAAGTTTAAAAAAATTTGTCAGTTTATTTGCACTGCTCAGCTCAGTCAGCAAGAGACTATCTTACTGTGTATAATTTGCCAGGGATAACAAAATTATTGAAACGGAAAATTTTAGAATCTGGTTTCTACTGAATGTATATCATTGGATACAACTGTGAGCGCCTCTACATACTATATAACAAAAAAAGAAAACAAGTCATTCACGATTTTTTGTTTCACTTGAGATACAAATATAATGTGAAATTTTCGCAAAATTCCTTTTGTTCTTTATCAGAATGGGGATGACAAGCAAATATATAAACACAATTAACAAAGTATGCTAACCATCTAAATTAATGTCTATAAATATGCTTAAAATTCCCTCTATTGTTTTAAACACATAAACAATACTGTGCAATAGGCCTTAGGCCACCTTTAGATTTGTTGCTTTAGCAGTGATATATTGGTAATTGGACCCACAAATTTCAAACTGGAATTGGTCCCTTCATAATAATTTTTTCTATAAAATATCTTAACCGTTTCAACCTGTTACCCTTACAGAAAAGAGGTTTCTTGACTGCTACTATTTGATTCCTGATAAAGCAATTTGGCATCCCAGTGATGCTGCCAGATTCTGCTATTGCTCAATTGTCTACAACATTACATAAACCAAATAAACAAACTTAAGATCATATGGAAAAATCTACTTGTGTTTCTCAATGATTTAAGTAGGTTTTTTAGTTTGGAGACAATGAGGTAGCAAGATCTACAAATTGAGGTTCACCTTTCAGCCTGTGTAGAGTTTCCATGTTCACATGTTTTCATGGGTTTTCTCTTTGTTTCTTCCACATTCCAAGAACATGCAATTAGTGTCTCTAAAGTGCCCCAATCTGAGTGAGTCTATATGTGTTTGTGTGCATGCACCCTGTGATGCCTTGTCTAAGGATTGCCTTGCTCCCTGTGATGCTGGTTAGTACCCAGCTCTCCATGACCCTGAATTGTTATGTTTAGCTTTAAAATTTGGTCCCATAGTGTTTGGTGTTTTGATTGGAAAAAGTATGTGCATCTCTAGGAGTAGCAGTTAATTTAAAATGATAGTTTTTTAAATTAATGGGATGACTATCAGGCATGAGCGGGTGTTCTGTTGTATTAAAAGAACAGGGATTAATCAAAGTCTGATCTTCAAAACACAGTTGTGAAAGTGGTATCACGGTATGAACAAAAATCTGAAACAAAAAAAATGAAATTTGGAGGTCCTAAAAAAGACTACAAAAAAAAAAAGATTACAAAACACTCTCTGAAGACTTTCCAATGCATAATCAGACAGACTGTGTACAAATTAAGATATTTAATTCAAGATCATTAATTCTCAGTCAGCCAACAAGTCATGTAAGTCTGTAAGGTCGCAAATAATCCAAGTCTAACTTCTATGTAATTAAGGGCTTCTTTCACATTGCCTAATGTTAATGATCATGACCCCATCATCAGCATAACATTGAACAATAATGGTGTGCATGGCAGGGTTACAGAGAGAAAACCAGTGCTTTAAATAGAAGCTTGTTGCCCTGGACTATGTGGCACCTAGCCCACCAAGAAGGCTGCTGGAAATCAGATTAGATCAACGTAGAGCAAGTCTGATGTCTGGAGAAAAAAAACACTAAAATAAAATTCTTTTTTTCAGCATAAAAACCTTATTCCATCTGTTGTAGTTTCATCCCCTACTGTTTTACTGTATATGGGCTAGGACAACTTGCCAATATGGACTGAGCAATGAGTAACAGTATACCGGTATCTGAAAATTCAAAAGGAAAATGTCAGAACATATGAAGAAAGTGGTTAAATACATAAATGACAAAGGGTCACATTTATTTAACTGGGTTCTCTTTATCTACTTTTTTCTAATAATATTTTGATTCATATTTATGCAGAACTCTAGATGTTTGAGTCACTGTACATGTAAGTGATTTAAAAAGATAACACCCAACATCTACATAAAATATACCTATATATTTTCTTCATGTGTTCAAATGTATGCATATACCTCTGTGAGTGTCTTCTTTAGCTCCCCTTCACACCTCTCCAGTTCACGACTTTTGTTGCTATAGGAGTCCTTCAGGCCAAGCATCGCCTCCTCCCTTTCCTTCAGCTGAGCACTGAGCTCCTTGAGTTGGCCCCTCAGGGCTACCATCTCCCCTGCTCGCTGGGTCACCTCGCTTTGACTGTCCCTTAGTTGCTGTTTCAGTAGGGATATCTCTCCAACCTTCTGACAGACCTGCCCACAACAACAGTCCTGTTAACATACTGTATAAGCGACTATAGGCAACCAATGATGAGCAAATTTGTGTATCTAATACCACAGTAAAGTGTCTGTAAAACTAACTAAAATAATTTTTGCCATGGCATGGGATTACTGCAGGCGCACACACACACACACACACACACACACACACACACACACACACACACACACACACACACACACACACACAC
>JAVSBV010139428.1:0-16457 GCA_033117975.1 Parotocinclus spilosoma | reverse complement strand
TTATAGTGTTGTGTTTTTAAAACTTAAATATCGCCAACCGAGGGTTTTGTTTCTCTCTCTTAGACACACGGATGGGTTAATATTACTGGTACTAGTTTTATAAACGACTTCTATTAACTTTAAAAGCGACGTAGCTATATTTATAATCGGCTGTGAGTCATTCCAAAAGAAAGTGTGACATTTCTACTTAATTGTTTTGAAGATCTGGATATCAAGGACACCTTTTCCTACTTAATCGTTTTAAGGGCAGTTTTCTGCTAAAAGCTATATAGATATACCATAGCTATAGATAGGTATGTTATTATATCATATTTTATGCATTATATTTCGTATTGTATGCAGGTATATTTGTGGTTATAAGCTGCAAGTAGTTAAATGAAACATTAACTTGTTTTAACCTATGAATGCTGATGAACTATTCATTCTGGATTTCTTAAATGCGTATGTGTTTAAGTATTTAATTATTCATTACTTTTTGATGTAAACAAGAATTATATAGGGTAATATCTTTGTGACCTTATGTTTATTTATTTATTATTTTTTATTTAACATTCCCTTTAAAAATCAGAAGTATGTGATTTATGCCATTTATACACAGTCGTTTATTCTCCCACACTCCAAAGACATGCATTAAGTTACTTGACTACTCTAACCTGGTCAATGTGAATGCGTCTTGATTCCTGTCATGAATAGCCATTAATGCATATGGAACATTAAATAAAACAAAACAAACATAGTGCATTTGAAACATGCTGATAGAATGACAGTGAGCGATAGAGCGAAATCTTGATTTTTTTTTGCTGACAAACAGTAAATTAAGTCAAGACAAGTTCTAAACAGTCTGAGCTGTATTGTTTTTTTGTGAAAGATAACAATTATATTATGTCTCACTTATGTCACTAAATAGGTGACATAGGTGATAGCTGAAGTCCGCAGCCTGTTCTCTATGTGACATGCCCTCATAGAACCTTTGCTACCAACACCTCCGAAATATGCAATTACCACTGTAGTGGAAGTTCTCTGGGTGAAAATGTCTTGTTGAGGTCAGAGGAGAATTCACTATAATTAGAAAATAGAAGTTTGGAAAAATGTTGCTGGTGTGATGAGTCTTGATTTTTGCAGGTCAGAATTTGGTGTAAACAACATGCAAGCACGGATCCATACTGCCTTGTATCAAAGGTTCAGGGTGCTGGTGGTGGTGTAATGGTGTGGGGGAAATTTTCTTGGCACACCATGAGCTCCTTAATATCAATTGGACATTGTTTAAACTCCATGTCCTATCTTAGTATAGTTGCTAACCATGTCCATCACTTTATGTCCACATTGTAGCCATATTCAAATGGATTTTAGCAGGATACAGAGTTCAGTGGACTCAAATGGCCTTCATAGTAACCAGATCTCAATCCAACAGAGCCTTAAGGAGGTGGTAGATCTACAGCAAATGTGTGATGCTACCATATAAATATTGGCCAAAATGCCCAATGAATGTCTCCATCACATTGTTGAATTTATGCCAGAAAAGAATTAGCCAAAGTGTATTTAATAGCTTCAGATCCTTTCAATTTTGATATCTTGATCATTTTTTCTGTTGTTTGTACACCTTGATTGGATTGAATTTAGTTGATGGGTCATGATTTGACACACACCTGTGAATGTAAGATCTAACAATGCATATGTAACAAACTAACAATGCATATGAGAGCAAAAACCAAGCCAAAAGGAGAAGTGGACTGTTTGTAAATCTGATGCAATATAAATTCCCAAGAGTATTATGTGTATTATTCCCAGTGGCACCCATAAATAAGTGGAAGAAGTTTGGAACCACCAGGACTATTTCTAGAGCTAGACACCTCATCAAACAAAGCAATCGGGCAGGGCTTTTGTTAGAGAGGTGATCAAGCACTCAAGGATCACTCTTGAGCTCCAAAGATCCTGTGTGTAGATGGGAGAACTTTCAGAAGGTCAACCATCATGACAGCATTCCACCAATCTGGATTTTAGAGTGGGCAGACAGCCCACCTGAAGTGTTTTTACTGATCTGTACCTCTACACAAACCTTTCTCTGAGCTATGCAGCCAGGTTTCTGTCTAACAGGTTTTGCTCTTATATTCATTGTTAACTATGAGACCATATATAAACGGTGTGTCTTCCAAATTATGTCCAATTAACTGAATTGACACAGGTGGGCAGTTGCAGTAATATCTACATATTGTAGCTGTGTGGATCCAGATGCGTCACCTAGCATATGATGTAAAATACCAATGAATTATACCGTTCTTTGTTAAAAATTAAACTAAAATTATAAAATAATACCCCAGTTTTTAACCAAATAAAAAATCTTAACTAAATAAAGCATGTGTAACAAGCAATATAGTTGTAATGTTTCTTACTCAAGCATATATTTGGATGTTTATTTTGATTTGAAGTTTACAGAATTAATCATTCTTAAGTAACCCCACTTTTACTTTTTTACTATCTTGCTTCATCATTTATGCTCAAACAATGGAATATCTAGCAGTATGTACGTATTGATGAATATCTTAAACAGGTTTCTTTAGAGCAAACATTAAATTGGGACTAAAATGACTGATGGCCTAGCGATTAAGGTACTGGAATATTGACCAGAAGGTCCAGGATTCAAATCCCACCACTGACACAGTTGGGTACCTGAGCAACACCCTTTACAACACAATTGCTTGGATTATAAGACTGTATTAATTGTAAGTCGCTCTGGATAAGGGCATCTGCTAAATGACACAAATGTAAATTGAAAATAACTGACTGATAAAAATAATGTTCTACCTGGGTGCTACAAACCAGTGGCCAGTTTAGATCATATAAAGATTAGATTAACCCTAGTTATTATAGTTTACTGTAGTTTATCATAATATAAGTGATTCTAATTAAATGTAACACATTTTCAGGTAAATTTTGCTTTCCTTGCTTCAGCCCTTGCTAATTTCAACCAACTAATCGTTTTTTTCCTCCCACACTCAACAGTGTTGACATCTTGGTTGGGTTAAGTGCTAAGTCTACTTACACATGGCTGTAGATAGAGTTCATTAAGCAATTACTCAATAATAATAGTTGAATTTTGCTTTTGAGGTAGCAGATTTTTGTGTATAGTGTTTGTGGTGAGGTTTTCATTTAGAGAGTGTATGTATCATGTTAAATGTTTTTGTTAAAAGATTTTAAAGACTCCAAATATTTTATACATCATTTAGTTCAAAGGTTAAGTAAACCTTAATAATGCCTCTTACAGTCTCGTATACACATTCAGAATAGCATATTGTCAATGATATCACTAAGTGATAAGGTGACAAGTTGAAGGCTTGAAGTAAAAATTTATTTAATTACTCACATTACAAAACTACTGATTTTTATAAATAAATTAAAAAATTGGAAAACATTCACTTGTGCAAATTAAGGCTATAAGTCAAAAACAAAGAACATAAAAGAGCAAAATATATAACACACATTATATATTCGCATTGTAACAGTTATTAAAAAAACACCAAAAGTTACTGTGTTTGTCATTTGCTCCAGGCAAAGACCTGTTAATATAATACTATTCTTAAAATAATACGGTTCTTTTTTTCAAACACATGTCATGGATATGCACTTCAGTTATCTGTGCTTATCCTTACATTTCAATTTCAGTAGTTGGGACAATTCAGGAGCTCCTGCACAAATCCAACTCTGTTAACCTGCCGTCTGCTGTTCACTCTCCAGTAGTATCTTTCTCTGCAGAAGTAGAAATGTCCTGAAAATATAATAAAACATGAAGAAAGAGTTTAACTTCGTTTAATCTGGAAGTAAATGAATAATTAAGGACAACAACATGTTTGTGCTATTTTGTGTTTCTTACCCTTGTACAGGAACACGTCATGAAAATCTACTGGGACCCCACCAAAGGTCATATCAGTGTAGCGAGGGTATCCGTTATCTATCTGTTGAGTCTTGAGATCCAGCCTAAGTGAACAAGGTCCAAAGTTAGTCTACACTTTTGCATAAAGTCTACATTCCTGTTTGTGATTGTGATTCAAGTAATCACTGGTGTTTTAAATGGTATTAGATCGAGTTGGGCTCACCTCCAGTACTTCTCCCCATTAAACAGGAGCACCTTGCCCTTTCCTCTCTGCACTGCTCCTTCAATGGTCATGTCATTAGGCAAGCCAAGTTTATCGATTCTGCGTGGTCCCAGTAGTTGCTGTCCACTATACGTCCAGAACTTGGTGTCTGAAGCAAAGAATCAGATAGAAAACATCTTAAAATCTGTATTAGATAATTATTCCACTAGTAAATGTTATCTGAGTGTCATGATACCTGCAAAGAAGTACACTGTTTTTGTCAGAGGATCCTCAAAGGCAGTGTTGAGCTTAGTTGGCAGACCACGCCATGTCTCAGAGACCAGGAAAGGACCTTGGTGTTTGCCCTTATCCTTAGCTGATGACTTCCAGTAGTAGCTGAATAATAGTAGAAGAAATGAGTAGTTAATTTATGAAGCAATCACTGACTAAGGAAACAGTTTTTAACCGTTCAACAAATAATTAGCAAAAATATGCAGTCATGCAGCAAAATAATTCTTACCCATTTTTAAAGAAATGAAGCTCTCCCTGAATCTCAGTTATTGTGTCAAATGTGTCCATCTGGCAAGGATCGACTGAGGGATCCACTGGTGTGGTCGTGGTTGTGGTGGAAGCAGTGGTTGTTGTAGACTTTGTTGTTTGTTCAGTTGGTATGGGAGTAGAAACCGGTGAAAAAGTAGTGGTTGATGGCTTGGGAGGAGTAGGGTTAGGGCCTAATTTGGATCCTAAGGGTGATATATGCAATATTAACTGTATAAAATGTGAAAATATTAAAATGTTTGATTATCTTTATGTTTATCTCAACTAATCTTTTACCATAGAGATACTGGATGCCTTCAATATCATCCTTATGCAGAGAGAAGTCTGCTACATATTTGTACATCGGGTACATCAGAGCATCCTGAATGTTGGAATGATCAAGACCAAGAGCATGACCAAACTCATGGGCTGCCACCAGGAACAAACTGTATCCTGCAAGAAGTAGAATTATGGAGTCATGTGGGTGCTATTTACAAGAATATATATACGGTAGCTATACTGATATAATGTTAAAATTATTTAGGTCAATAAAATCACCTTTGTCTGGGCAAAATCCCCATTTTTTGTCCTGGTCAAAGTTACTGGTTGTAGCGCACCACAGTTTTCCGTCACCACGGCCCTCACTTGTACAAGCAGAATATGTCTTTCCCAGGAAGGTGAAAGGAAATTGGCATGGCTCCCCCTCAGAATTTCCACCAATAACAGAGGTATCTGTGGTACAAACATATTATATACTTATTTATAATTCAATACTTGTATTTACTTAGATTTTGTATATTATTTATATTATTGTTAATGCTGGACATTATGTGACAGCTTAGTTCTCGGATGTAATAAAGTAACACATTAAAGGCCTTTACCTCTGTTAGGACAGAACCCATATTTACTATCCTTGTCAAAGTTAGCAGTGGTAGCGCACCAGCGAAACCCATCATCACGCCCATCGGTAGTGCAACTACTGTATGTTTTTTTCTGGAACTCAAATGGGAAGACACACTCGGCACCATCACTGTTTCCTCCATATGTATACAAAACTGTGAAAACAAATAGGAAGCTTAGTTACTTCACTGTCTTGTATGCACTTAAAGAAGTGTCAAATCTTTCTTCAGTGGTGCTGTATGGAAACTTACGCTCACTGGGGCAGAACCCAAATTTCTTGTCTTTGTCGTAGTTAGCAGTTGTGGAACACCATGGAAGGCCATCAGTACGGCCTTCTGTGGTGCAGGTGGAATATGAGGTTCCATCAAACCAGAAAGGGAAATGACACATAGCACCATCTGCATTGCCGTAGCGAGTCTTGATGGCTTGTTGAGAAGAAAACGTAGAATTTAATACATTAGCAAGACTCAAGAGGGCGCTACAGTTCACTTTTTGCCATTTTTGCCTCACCATTATTCTGCAAATAACCTCTGTACCAATGTTAGTGCATGACCTCTCTTACCTGGGCCAGTGCCAAGGGTCCAGAATTCATCGTCATCAAAATGGGCATCGCCTTGCATGCCCTCACCTGGGGGATAAGCGTGTGCCAGCAGGCCATCTTTCCCATCAAATGGGTAGGGATCTCCATGATCTGCCATGGAAAGTTTTTTTTTGCTTATCGGAGTGTCACACCATTACTTTGCAGTTGTTATTTGGAGAATTGATAAAACAAAGGAAAAATCCCTAAAAGTCCTCAAATCTGATGTTGTTCAGGGTAGCATATTTAGCGATAGAATATTCGACTTGTGCTAAACGCATAACGTAACTTACCTTTTTTTCCAAATGAGATCATTATATCAGCTGTACCATCGTAGAGGCGGTTGAAAGTAAGGGGCGTGACATCACTCCACACTTTGAAGGCCCGAGAAAAGGCGTCATCGATGAGGGAGGCGTCCATGTCTGGTGAGTAGTTCAAAATTCTACAGAGAAAAGTATATATGAGCAGAGGAATAATGTGCTTTGTAATAATGTGAAAATCAATTTGCAAGTGAAAATGAAGGTTCAGTATGCAAATTTATGTGGACTGGTAGCCTAGTGGTTAACGTATTGTACTGTGGACCATAAGTTTCAAGCTGCTACTCTTGGGTCTTTAAGCAAGACCTGTAACCAATAACTGCATGGTTTATAAGACTATATAAGTTGTAAATCGCTCTGGATTAGGGCATCTGAAAAATTACTAAATATCAATTTGTATATAGCATCTGGTTATATAAAATTCTAAATAAAAAGACCACGCTTTCCAACTGAATCGAATGACGTATATGTCACAAGCTGTGGTCTGCCTTGTGGTAGGTGGACTTGTGTTGTTTGTAACTGAAAATAGTTACTTCCACAGTGATACTATTATGTTGATACCGCACTGCTCGCCAAATTTTGGTTGGCATTTAAGTATGGGATATTTCATTTTAAAGTATCCCCTAATTCCTGTGAGCAGTATAGTAGCAGCAGTATAGTTGTCTGATGGTGTTTATCTCATACATTCGACCCTTGCATGATTATCTACCAATGAGCTTCTAAACAAATTAATTATTTTAATAATTGATGATGATGTTTCTGTCTCTTCTCACATATTGGTAATTTCATACTCAGTGTGTATTCACGTAATCAACTGTAGTAATAAATCTAATAAGCTCTGGACACTAAAAGTATATTTTTACCTGTATGTTATATCATTGTGATCCCATTTCAGGTCTCCCTCGAAGGTCTGGTAGTTGCGGACGTCTGGCACACCACAGCGTGGCTGCTTCATAGCATTGACTGTGGCTTGATCCAGCATGCCAGTCTCTTCCAGACCCAACTGGCTTTGCAGCCTTTTCAGTGCTTTGGAGGTAGACACTGCTGCCAACCGTCCACGTTTCTCCTGACTCTCCATATAACCAAAGCGTTTCAGGTAGCTCTGATGGGAGACAAATCAGAGACTTAATTTTTTTTATTCTAATCTAGTACAATATGTGTGTGTGCATGACTTACAAAAGTGTGAATGTCCATGTAGTGAAATTGTAATTGTAACTACATAGTAGAGAGTGCCAAATTGCCCTTGATAACAAAATGTGTGCCATTCATTCATACATGTTTATCTCTCTTAGTTAGGTAAGAGGTAACAGTTAGGTAAAGTCGAACACAAGTTAAATGATACTCACTTCAGCCAGCATCTTGTCTGTCATATTTTTGACTACGTCTCCAGGGAAGTTCACGAAGACAGATTTAACAGGATGGCACCATGCACTTAAAGCGCATGTTGCAATTACCATAAACACCAAGACACTAAGTCTCATGGTGAGTTTTCAAATCAGACCCTAAATGTAAGAAAATTGTATGGTAATAAAATCTAGCAGGCAATTTGCAGTGTCTTCTCCTTCTGCCAGCTTCTGCTCCTTGTCTGACTTTGAGCATCTGCACCCAGCATTTATAGCCCTCATGTGCACTCACTTACTCAATCTCACCCCCTTTGTGTTATTCACAGCACCCCTCCCACATGCTGTACTTAGCAGTTTTTTTTTTACTACAAGAAGGGAAATTCCAGGAAAGATGCTTGGATACAAAGATTTGTAATAGGGTAATCATATTTTCTTTTATTTTTTATGGCTCCTGTGTTGGAATTGATTCTTTTTAAAATAAAACTACCCCATAAACACAGTTAATCAAATTAAACAATCTGTGTGATATAAAATGTACCTTTTGTCTGAAACAGACAATAATCTTGAAGGAATTTAAGGATCTTGAAACAAAACAAACATCCTATGTGAGAATGAACATTATGAAATAAAGCAGACTAGACTCAACAGTTTAAAATTTGATGATGATTATAGTCACAACAGAAGCTTTCCTGTTTTGATTGTAAAACCCAGTATGTTGTTACTCTTTGTACTTTTTATAGACAAAAATACCCTATAGAAAACCTGGTTAACTATTATTTTAAGACACAATTGCAATAAACAATAAGCAAGAGGCTATTAAATGTGTTTATTTACATGCTTATTTAAAATGCAAATGAAAATATTTGGAATGCTGACTAATTCATATTTGCTATACTAATAATCAATTGATTTACTTCCATCCCCAACACAAAAGTATTGTCATTTTTTCGCTTGTGCTATAATGAATGGTGTAAATATCCTAAGTCATTGTACCGTGTTATAATGCAGAAGTTACGAACACCACTTCCTAAACTATTGGGACAGCTTTAGCAATAAAAAGTAATTTTCCAGCAAGTGATGCATCACATAGCATTGTGCATCATCTCTGCTTTTTGCATCATTATCCGCTGGCACAAGTCTGTAATTAAATATTCTGGCCAAATGACACAATAGCATGCCATGGAGCTCCAGTTTGGCTACTGTCTGCATGAGTTCTGGTATGTTCTACTGTTGGCCTACCTCTCAAAACAAACACCAAGGCATAGACTATTGAAAAATGTATTTTGGTGTTACTGAGTTTCTTGCAAATTCTTGTTTCCAGTCCAAACTACTGAAACAATGTACACTCACTTCATTAGGTTCACCTGCGTAACACAAATCACCCTGTTTAACGCTACACATGACAGCAAATCAGTGCATTTAGGCATGTATACATGGTCAAGACAACCTGCTGATTGCAAAATGAGCACTAAAATGGGGAAGAAATGGGATTTATGTGACTTTAAACATGCCATGGTTGTTGGTGCTAGATGGGCCTGAGTATGCCAGAAACAGTTGATCTACTGGGATTCTCACACACAGCCATTTCTAGGGTTTACAAAGAAGGGTGAAAATATCCACAGAGTGGTAGTTCTCGAGGAAAATGCCTTGTTGATAACAGAGGTCAGAGTAAAATGGTCAAACTGTTTCCAGCTGATAGAAAGGCAACAGAAACTCAAATAACCACTGTACAGCAAATTGAAATTTGAAGATGATGGGCTACAACAGAAGAAGAAACAAGAAAAAAAATTGCTGGTCTGGTGAGTCTTAATTTCTGTGGTGACATTCGGATGACAGGGTCAGGATTTCTTGTAAACTACAGTTCAGCAGTTCAGACTGGTGGTGTAAAGGTTTTGGGTTTTTGGCACACTTAGTTGGCCTTTATGCCAACTAAGCTTAAATTCCAACCCATATCTGAGTATTGTTGCTGATCATGTCCATTCCTTTATAACCAAAGTGCAACATCTTCCGATGGCTACTAGCAGGATAACGCACCGTCATAAAGCAGAAAAATAATCTCAAACTGGTTTCTTGAACATGGCAACGAGTTCACTATATTCAGATGGTCTAACCAGATTTCAATACAATGGAGCACCTTTAGGATTTGGTATTGATGTGCAGCCAAAAATACTGCCGCAATTTCATAATTCCAAGAAGATTTGGGTCAGTTCTGAAGACAAAAGGTTCCAACACTCTTCTAGCGGGGTGAAGTGGCCAGTGAGTGTATATTCATATTCTATAGTTTTATATTCTCTGTTTTATTATGCTTGTCATAATGTTTCATTTGGTAAAATCAATCTGTTATTATTTTATTTATATTTCATTTAATTATGTACAATATAATAACACAATTTTATGTTTGTAAGCAGTATATTTAAACTACGTAACATATTAATTACATGATTTAATTTAATTCTTACTGCTAAAATCTAGGCTGCTCAAGAGGGTGAGTGTTAGTCAAGGTTTCTTCCTTCTAACATTTAGAAAGCTTTTTCCTGGCACTGTTATCCAAGGTTTGTTCTCATATTTGTAAAGCTGTTGTAAACTAGACAATGCTCTGCTGTAAAAAGTGTAATAGAAATACATTTGCCTTGACTTGACTATATGGGAATAGTGTGCAAAATTGGGCTTATTCCTTATAGTGTACCTTATAGGATTTTAAAGTACGTATGGGATCATTATTATCCTCATTCATGAAACTAAATTCATAGCTTTGTTACACTTCCTGTGTTATAGATACTGTGCTGTGAAACTAAATTAAGTGGTAATAAATTTGGCACAGCATGCACTTTGCCCTGTTAACCTACCCCATATGTACTAGCTGTGCAAACTATTCAATCATATAAAGCCGTCACAAGATTTCATGACTCCCACATTATGACTGGTCATACTATTATGGCTCCTCCATTTTCAATTTTTGTTATGGTTCTGTGTTGCCAGTATGTTTATATGTGCTGGAGTCTGTTGGCTAACTAATTTACAGTATACAGCCTGTTTATTCATGTCACTTGACTTTAAAGTAAAAAATAGACCAACCAGCAAAAAGTATGGAGTTTTGCTTGCGGAAGCAATAAAATACCTGACATTGATGGTAACTAGGCAGGACTGGTCTGACCTAGAATGGAAACAAAACCTACCACATCTGTTATTTCTTGCATATATTTGGGCCACAGTGCTGTAGTTACAGACTAGTACTTACTAGCACTGAGTCACCCTAAGTTTGCATGGCCTCCGGCTATGTACAAGGACATACAGGCAACAATCTATATTAAATCATGCTCTGATATTAAACCTTTATTATATTTTTAACAATAGCAGTAAAATGGCACTGTAGCAATCCATCTAACTCCATATATGGCATATGGTTAAAGTATATTTGGAAAGCTGAGGAAGCATTGTGAAGTAAATATATACATAAGGTATGTGTTCAGAGGTGGATTCGTGTGACATAGCACTTCTGCTTCAGCTACACTATGAAATGGGATGTTGACTAAGATCCTGCCGCAGCAAACAAACATCAACCAGCCAAATTACTCAAGTGGGGCTTTTTTCTTAGTGTGGACATTTATCAGCCACTCTATATCCTGATTACTGCATATCCACCACACCTCCAGCCATTTGTGAATAAGTAAGTGAAATCATAAGTGTAGTTTAGCATGACACAAAAGACATAACCTCACACTGCTTAAACAGAATGATTCATAAACTTTATTTTAATGTAATAAAATTCATTTTAATTTTGTCTGTATTATAAACAAGCTTGCTATAATTAATCAAACAATGACAATCATAGGATTCACAGTACTAAAAGGCCCAGATGCACAACTATAATCAGAAAGAAGTTGGGACAAAATGCTAATAAAACAGTGTTCATTACATGTACCTTCCATTTTATTTCATTGCAGACAGTCATTCGAAATGTCATGTTTTTTTATAGTCAGCTGTATTTCATTTATCATAAACACCCACTTCTGCATTCATGGTCTACAACACATTCCAAATAAGTTGGGACGGTAAAGCATTTACCACTTTGTTATGTTTCCATACCTTTTCACCACACTTAAAAGAGGTATTGCACAGAGGACACAAAGTCATTTAATGTTTCAGGTTTTGTTTTGTCCCATACATCCTGCAAACAAGTCTAGTACAGGTTAATCATCATCGCATTTTTCATTTGAACATTCTCCATTTTATATTGGGAACAGATCAGGACTGCAGGCCAGTCCAGTACCCATACCCTCTTTTTCTGCAGTCATGCATTTGCAATGTGTGCAGCATGTGGTTTTACATTGTCTTGTTAAAAAATGCATAAACATCATGTCAGCATATGCTTTTCTGTATTAATGCTGCCATCACAGAAGTGTAAATTAACTTTGCCACGGTCAAAGCCATGGCAGATCCTGTTTTTCTGGTGATAAACACCTGAATGGTCATTTTAGTACTTGGTCTGGAATACTGAATAATCTGACCACAATACACACCTTCTCTGTATGATGGTCCATCTACATGCTCCTGAGCCAAGAGAACGCGACCTCACTCTTCCCCTCCTGTACACATGTAGGACAGAATTGAGAAATCAAATGTTCAAACCTTTAATGTAATAGGAGGTACAGTAAAGATACTCTGTGTCTCTAAAAACTATGTTGGTACCCTGCAACCTGTAACCTTGCTTATTTTGTGAGTTGCTTGATGGGAATAGAGGATGCAGAGCAAGAAATCTGAGTCACTTCTCAAATCTCTACAGATCTTACAGGGATATTGGCTATCTCTCGTGGACTTTTCTGCTCACCCTAGCAGGGGGCCTTTCCCCTAACAACCACAGAAGCCACTGCTGAACCAACATAGTATGATGAATCACTGGATTAACCAAAATTCCACTAATGAGTGTTTCCCAGTTTCCCAAAGCCATCGTACCTCAGTTGGAAAACAGTAGTGTGAAACACATTTGTAGGAAATGCCATAGTTTGAACCATAGTAGTTTGACCTGAATCTTTAATGGAATTTGAAGCAAAATAATAGAAATAAAGTAAATATTCGTTTAAAATGAATAAGTGTAAATGACTAAAACAACATAAACAAATATTTACATTATTATTCCTTTAATGAACCGTAGTGCCCCACGGCTGGCAGCACTCATACAGCTCCAAACCATGACATTCCCACCATCATGCTTGACTGTAGGCAAGACACACTTGTCTTTGTTCTCCTCACCTGGTTGCTGCCACACACAATTTACACCCCCATATATACATATAATATACAAAGTACACACACACACACATGCATGTACAGGGTGAGTCAAAAGTCATAGGATATGCTGCATGCTGGGGTGTGGACTTTTCGCAAAGGCAGCCAAAACCATTGTTGAGGTTTTTAGTCAGTGTTCTTGAAAGACCACTAAGTGACTTGTCGTCCACAGTACAAGTGTCTCTGAATTTTGCTATGAGGGATGCAGCAATGCTGTGTTAAATTGGTGGTCTTTGTGGGTGTTGGTTGTTGAAGTCTGCGGCTATGATACGGCACATGCTTTCCTCTGACATCAGAATCGTCACTTCCATCTAAACATTTACTCCAGTTTTAGTTTTGGTCAAATGAAATGGCGACATTGCAAAGTGGTAAATGCTTTACTGTCCCACATTTTTGGAATGTGTTGCAGCCCTGAAATGCAGGAATTGATTTGTATTAACACATGTAATTAATTTGACCAAACAAACCAAATACTGTCCCAGAGTTTGGCTGTCCCAGGCCCTGGCTTGTGAATTCTCTCTACTGTACTTCTTCTCTCTAATCAACATGATCTGTTGTTACTGCAGATAACTGAATGCATTCATATACACAATCTTTGCATCTATTTCATCAACTATTTCTAATTAGTTGTGCAAATAATGACTACAATATATTGATAGACTATCCGTAAATACAACATATTGTACTTATGCAGAAGTGCTTGTTGCAAAAAACAATATTGTGTAACTAAGAAAACCGACAGGATGTTTTGATGTGAAAGACATATTTTGCTAACTGCAGTGGGCTTTATAGTGCAGGTCCGTATACAATTGCTTTTGAGTGTTATTTATTTATGTATTTATTTATTCATTTTTGTGGCTAAGAATCCAATATTTAGAGAGCTCATTTACAAAATCATCTCTTAACATCTTCAATGTAAGATACTGGTTAGGTGGCTTCAGCAGATTTCTTTAAAGAAAAAGAGAAAATTAACAGCAATACAATCACATATTCTCCACCAGTGTTAATTTCGTTGACGATCTATTTTCATCATAGTTTTTGTCAACAAACTTTTTCTTCATGACGAAAACTAAACGATAACTAAACAAAAACTACTTACAACAATTAAACAATTAAACCTATGCCGAAATTGACACTTTCGTCAACAAATAAAAACGAGACGAAAATGTTCGGCATAGGTGACGTCAAATCAGAACTGAATTAGCTTTGTGAAAGGCAGGGACAAGTTAGAAAAACATCCAATCATAACTACTTTGACATATATGGAGAGGCGGGATAAGCCGGGTAGCTATCCAATTAAACGCACAAATTTGATCTAAACCCGGGAAGACCATACTAGCTTTGTGAACTGTCCTTATTCCTGATTTAACTTAAGTTATCTAGACAATGTCAGCATGGAGAAAAAGAAGAGCCGATGTATGGGCACGTTTCTCCTTTGAGGTTGTGAAATAATTAACCTGTGATTACTAAATTTTGTTATAAATACTCTTTTTTTTATATGTTTGGTGCTTATTTTTGCACTAATGACACTGCTGCTTTTACTGAACTATGTATTATGCAATACAATTTTATTGTTCTGCACGATACACAAGGTCAGGTAAATAAAGATCTTTTTAAAAGATATTGGTATTTCAAACATTAATAGTATTCCATAATTGGTTAATAATTTTTTCATTTTGTGTAAGCGTATATAATGACTTTAATAATTCAAGGGAACTGAAGAAAAAGTATTCACATTTTACACACATTTTATATTTTAGTCGACTGAATTGACTGTAGATTTAGTCGACTATATTCTTGTGATAATTAGTCAACTAAAACTAGGCTAAAACTGAAAACAATTCAGATAACTAAATTATGACTAAAAATAAATGACATTTTAATAACAAGACTAAGACTAAAACTAAATCAGAATATGCTGTCAAAATTAAGACTTTTATAAAGTGATCCAATATGAATGCATAGTTGTCCCTTGCAATAGATGGCCCCATGTCCAGGAATGCCTCGTGCCTTGAACCCTGTGCTGTCATTTAGGGCTTGGCACCTGAATTGCATTAATCAGAGTCAGTGACTACTCAGAACATGAACCAGTCAGAACAGCTACTGCCCACGAGTCACTTTATATGCATTGATGTCAAGCAAGAACTGAAGGAGGGTTCCAGCGTATTAGTATCAGTGATTGCCCTACATTGGATACACTTATTTTAATTCACTCACCATTAAGCTGGAGACACCAATCCCACCAAGTCGAGGGTAAACATAGTTCCACACTCCGATGCTCCCTCTCCGGATCCTCTGACCCACAGCCAGCTCCAAAAAGAAGAGCGGGATGCCAATGAGGATAAGGAGGATGAAATAAGGGACAAGGTACGCACCTGACAACAGATAACTGTAATTGTAAATGCAAAATCTAACAACATTACAAGAGTGCAATTGAATAAAGATATGTTGTCTGTCAAACCAGATTTTGCCCACATTTAAGCCACTTGTA
Source organism: Parotocinclus spilosoma (assembly GCA_033117975.1). Classification (NCBI taxonomy): domain Eukaryota; kingdom Metazoa; phylum Chordata; class Actinopteri; order Siluriformes; family Loricariidae; genus Parotocinclus; species Parotocinclus spilosoma. Next base: position 936 of record JAVSBV010139428.1, on the reverse strand, counting down.
GATCTTATTTTCTTTTTAACAAATTTAGCTTCATGGGCTGGTGGTATTTAAAAACAGAATGGATATTTTATTGGAGACACATGTGGAGATTAACCGATTTCAGTTTTCCTGGCCAATTCATTACTTGGACATCCCACCTGACAGGGAGGGATGATCGATTCCTGTTGCTTGCTCCAAATTATGACCCTCCCGTCAGCATGGTGCAACTCTGGATTTTTCTAACTAGTCAATATTTTATGTGCCATTTTGCTTTTGGTCTTGACTTTTTTGTTTCTCCCAGACAGTAATGGTACTCCAATAGGATGTCCGCTGTTAAAGTAAAGTTATAGTTAAAATGCATGTCTTGACAAGGAGCACCAGCACTGTATTCTGCTTGTAGTTGAAGTTAGTACTGCCTGTTCATTAGAAGGATTCTTGACATCCTTCTCTGACCCTTTTCATTAATGGCTTGTTTACATCCACAGGATCCCATTTCCCTAGAGGCTTTTTCTTGATCACACCATTCCCAGTATATTTCCAGTATAACCCCATATGGTTGGAGTTTTTAAAAACTTGACCCAGCTAGTCTAGCACCAATGAAATATCCAATTCGTAGATGCTGTTACCTTTCTAATGTAATCTGAAACTTATCTATAGAAAACTTGCTCACTTGATTTTATCCTACACTCCATGTGTCTAATTGGCATACAGTGACGCTCCAATCATAAGGGTGCAGATAAGGCAATTACTGTTACTGCAAATTAAGATCAACAATCTCTCAGCTGGTTGAGTGGCGGAACACCAGTATTCATGGAAATCAATCAGTCAAACAATCATCAATCATCGCTGGAAGCCTAAGGGATTATAAAATTGTGGTGAGCATTACACTGGTCAACAAATTTTCAAAAGTTGTTTGTTTCTGAAATGAAATGAGTCATTCCCTAATGATTTTTATGT